>MU186434.1:0-67061 GCA_016904865.1 Pissodes strobi
TTGATCCGACAGGTATTAATGTATCCAGATTTCGACAGGCTTTAAAGGGTGCAGTGGTTATAGGTTATAGGTTGTGAGAATCAAAATGAGTTTCTTTCATTAAAAAATTAAATTGACAATGAAATGGGACAATATTACATAGTGGAAATTCCTACAAAAAAGAAGCCAAAACTCAAAATAGTAAACATAAACAGTTCTGATTTAAATATGGATGATTTAAATGTAGAAAGCAATTTTCATATGAAAGTTCTAAAAATATATCGAAATAGACATGGAAAGATGGATTTGATCATAGAGACTGATTCTAAAACACACAGTACATTACTCGAGGGAGAGAATGTTAAGTTTGGCTGGTCTAGAAGTTATGTATTTAATCATATAGATGTATTGATGTGTTATAAGTGCATGGGTTTTAACCATTATGCAAGGGATTGTAAGAAAAAAGAAGCCTCTTGCTCGAAATGCGCAGGAAATCATACATTTAAAGACTGTACCTCGGAGAATGCTAAGTGTATTAATTGTGATAGAAACAACAAGAAAAATAAGAACTTACAATTGGACGCATCTCACAGTGCTTTGGATAATGCTTGCCATTGCAGACTTAGTATTATTCAAGAGAAAAGTAAGAGGATCGACTATCTTCATGGTGGTGAAAACCAATAATGGAAGAGTGATATTTCGACTGGCTCACCTGAACTTGCGATCTATATTTACTGGATTTTGTGAACTTCGGCGGTTGGTTAAGAAACAGGATTTTGATTTGATTCGTGTTACTGAAACATGGCTAAAGCCCAATACATTGTCAGATGCCGTGTCCATGCCTGGCTATACTTTGTACAGAAAAGATAGGCAGCGCGGTAGGGGTGGAGGCGTTGGAATTTATGTAAAGTCAGTTTTACAATGTGAACCAGTGATATTTGGTAATATATTGGAAATTGATGGATTTGAACACTTATGGATAAGAATTAAATTAAATAATAAGAAATACATGTTAATTGGAGTTATGTATCGTACCATGAATAACGTAATGGAATGTGTTGGTGTGTTGGATAGTCTGTTGCCTGAGATTATAGTAGCAAATGATTATGTAATAAGTTTTGGGGATCTTAATGTCAATATGATGAACATTGCTAATCCTGTAAGTCTGATGTTCGAATCCTACGACTTTTTTCAGGCGATAGATGAACCAACAAGAGTCACAAATACTACTGCCACCTTGCTTGATCCGGTCTTTGTTAGTTGTAGGGATGCTGTTGACAAAAGTGGTGTAATAGATGTAAGTGAAATAAGCGATCATATGTTGACCTTTTATAATATTTATTTTTTTATTTATTTATTTGGCAAGTACACTACAGAATTACAAAATATTCCAAATGGTACACAACATAATCATTATAAAGATATCCACTTTGCTGAAAATGTACATACAATTTTAAAAGAACAATAACTATCGAGATAAGATCTTCTTTTTAAAGCTCAAGAATGAACAGCCAAACAAATCACAGTCATTAATATCATCATTATAGACCTTCACAAGTCGATCAGATATTCGTCTAAAACCATAATTTGTGCGATGTGGTCTCTCATAAAATAATTTTCTGTGGCGGGTAGATCTTGCTGGTATTTTGAAAAAGATATTAGATAAAAGCATACTGCTGTCAATGTGCCCGTTAATTAATTTAAATAGAAAAAATAACATTGCATTTTGTCTTCTTTTTTCCAAGGAATCCAAGCCCACCAACTGGGATCTGACGTTATATGGAATATCTCTATACGGAAATCTATGCTTGTACAAAATAAATTTGCAAAACTTATTTTGTACATTTTCAAGCCGTTTAATGTGGGAGTTATAATAGGGTGACCACACCACACAGTTATATTCTAAAATACTACGAACTAAACAATAATATAAACTTTTTATGGCTTTAGTATCATTAATATTATCGCAGTTTCTCCTCATAAAACCTAGCATTCTAAAGCCCTTCAAAATAATGTTATCAAGATGAGTGTTAAAATTCAATTCCTGGTCAAATGTAACACCCAGGTCATTAAAAGTAACAACTTCATCCAAGAAATGATCATTCAAAATATAACTAGAACGAATAGGAACTTTCCGACGGTGAAAACTTAGGAATTTACATTTTGTGGAATTTAGTCTTAAAAAGTTATCGCTACACCATGCGCTAAAGTTGTCAAGGTCAGACTGAATCATCTGACAGTCCTCCACCTTATCAACAACACGAAAGAACTTTAAATCGTCGGCATAGAGAAGACACTCGCAGTGTTCAAACGCGGACACAACATCGTTCACAAACAGTAAAAACAGAACTGGACCGAGATGAGAACCCTGTGGGACTCGAGATGGCACTCCAATCTCACGCGAGGTAACCCCGCACAATCTCACCCTCTGAGTTCGGTTGCTGAGATAGGATTTAATCCAGCGAAAGTAAGCGCCACACACTCCCAGAGGTTCAAGTTTGTTCAGGAGTAAATCATGGGATACACTGTCAAACGCTTTTGACATGTCGGTGTATATAACGTCGACTTGAAAACCCTTCTCAATATTTCCACTAAGATAGTCCTGGAATTCGGCCAAATTAGTGGTAGTTGACCTACTCTTGTAAAATCCATGTTGTTTAGGACTTATATAGTGCTTGTAAGTGTTAAATATTTCATCTGTTATTATAGATTCGAATATCTTCGGAATGATTGAGAGCAGATAAATGCCTCTATAGTTACCAATGTCATGCTTGGAGCCACTTTTGAAGATAGGGAAAAGAGTTGACTGCTTCCAAATAGTTGGGAACCAAGAATTATCAAACGACTCCCGAAAGATTATTTGAAGTGGCTTGGCCAATGCCGATGCACACCTCTTCAGAAAAAAGGGAGTAAGTCCATCAGGACCAGCACCCTTTCTGGCATCCAATGAATTCATCTTCTCCAGGATCTCTTCGACCGTGAAATTGTGCCCTGACAAAACACTATAAATATTCTCCGGAACATCAGGTATTGAGCTCCCGGAGAAATCGGTGTAACATGACTCAAAATGGTCAGCAAATGCATTGGTAATGTCTTGGGCTGTTCTTCTTGCATGACCCTGGTATTCCAAATACTTAGGAATGCCACTATCCTTTCGTAAGCTGTTGATGTACGACCAAAAGTACTTAATATTAGATGGTATCATCTGTTCTGTATTTGTTACAAACAGCAAGTAGCAGAGATCAATCAAATACTTTGTTTCCCGCCTAACACCAGTGTATCTTTCATAGTCATGTGGTTGGCCAGATCTTTTGTATTTTTTGTACAGTCTGTTCTTGATAGATATTAGTTTTTTCAGCTCGGGACTGTACCAGGTTGGAAATTTTTCATGTGTAATAATTTTGGTTGGAACAAATTGGTCGATTACTACAGCGACTACCTCATAAAATTTCTGGACTATGTCATCAACATTATCCAAATGGAGAATATTATCCCATTCGACCGACGAAAGATAATGTTGAATACTGTCAAAATCAGCGCGCTCAAACAGGTGTACAGTGGTCCCCACTTTATTATCCAGAAGGGGTATTGATTCTTGGGTAAATTTGACCTCCAATGCTGGATGATAATGGTCAACTCCAGTCAGTGGACTATCTGTAGGGGACACCTCAATGTCATTGGAAACATCAGTAAACACCAAATCCAAGGTTTTGCCAAATTTATTTGCAAATGGGTTGACGGGTTCCAGTTCGAGGTAGAAAATTGTGCTCAGAAGCAGTTCTGCCTCGGCAGAGTTGAACTCAATTGGCACTAAATGTGCTTCCTCATATCCCCATGAGATGTTGGGTAGATTAAAGTCACCAAAAATCATCATTTTTGCATTTCGATGGTTACATCGTAGTCGCTCAGCAGTGTCACAGAAACTCTGATAGGCGTCCAGATTAGAGCTTGGCGGAAAATAAACAACACCCATCAGCACAAACTGTCCATAAATCTCAGCATGTACCCAGAGATCCTCAAATACATTACAAGAGCTACCGTGCAGAACCCTCGATGAAAACTGTGACTGCACTGCAAGCAAAACACCGCCACCCCTCGCGCAATTCAGTGCTGCATAAGTTCTATCGCTTCTGAAGACCGAGTATCGTGACTCAAATAGTTCAGCACTCATTATACTCTCGGAAAGCCAGGTCTCTGTAAATATAATGCAGTCAAAGTTTGATGCCCGGATAGCCAATGACACGTCCACGGTCTTCGTTCGCAGCCCTCTAACGTTCTGATAGTAAAAGCGTAATCTCGCCGATCCGTTCACAGTTGATGCTATGCCTGTTCGGTTTGACCGCGAGGTAGAGGAAAAATTGACTCAGAAACAACTTGCGTTGGATGCGGTTGAGAAGGTTGCATTTGGGAAGTCTCTCCATGAATCGTGGTAATTGTTGGATGAGTTTCAAAAGAATGGTTCTTATTAATAAAGTTGCGACATAAATGATTAATAAGCTCTGCTTTTCCACTGTAATAATTAAGATGTTGCCGCATAGTGAATGTGAGTGGCAGAAAATGCACACCTTCGTGCTTGAGCGAACTGGCCAAAAAAACATTTTGGTCATGAATAAAATCATTCAAAATCGGTCTATCTCTCCAGCGTGGAGCACCTACAACTATAAGATTGGTGTTGCAACAAGCTGTATACAGACGTTTTACCTGCTCTGATTTAATTGGCACTCCCTTTAAAGCGTTTTCTGGTCCCAAGAACAAAACAACATAATCACTCTTGGTAAACTTCATGGTGTAGGATATGCATTCAGAAACCAGTTCTTCAAACAAAAAAAAGTTGCGCCACTGGCAGCTGATGTCAAATAAATTTTGTCTGCACTGTCTAAACATGGTAGTACTTCCCCTAACACTCACATTCCCCACTATCAACAGTTGGCTCTTTCGATTAATGATTCTATGAGCACCAGGGCTCAGATGGCGTACCTGCGTTTCGCTGCTGGTGCACATACGTCCCCTTTCATGTGAATGATTTGATTTCTCTTCAAGTCTAAATATCTCCTGATTTAGCGCCTTTATGTCTTTAACATAGCCTTCATTTTCCTTCTCCAGTGTTTCAATAGCAACAATCATGCTCCTATTAAGTTTATTCAGCTCTGACACTTCAGTCTTAAACTTATCTTTAGATTCCGTGCAATTCTCTATCGTCTTTAGCAGTTCTTGGTTTTTAGCTTCTAATTTTAGCAGCTCCCTCTTAAGAGCCTCTATCTTTTTGTTTTGTTTATCAAGCTCGGCAGTAAACTTCGTTTCTGCCTGACAAACATCATCTTCAAAGACCTGACTGTTTCGCCTAAGTCGCCGAATATGTGTGTCCTTTTCCTTTATTTCCTTTTTGAGACTTTCAATTTCTGATGAAAAAATTTGTTCCTTTTGTTTATTCATTAAGTCTTTTTCTTGACATTCCACGGAACAATAAATTCTATATCCTCCAAGATCAATTGTCTTCCCAAAGCGTTCCAAACAGCTGGGATGAAAAACACTTAGACATACTACGCAGCAGTAATTTAAAAAATCTTTATTTTTGCAACATTTGAAGTTTCGCAGCATTTTGTCAATAATGAATATGAATGGTATTTTATGAATGATACTTTATGGATGGTATTTTATGGGACACCAGAAATGTGTGATATTGGAACGTAGTTGATCACCCATGCATGTAAACAAACATTCACGCCGTCGAATTCCAACAGTTTTATGGCATTTTCTGACAAGCTAACGATCACTACCGAGAAAATAAAATTATTGTAACATGCACCGACAATAAACAAATATATGTATATACTTTTTCACAATTAAAAACTCGTAATTATGTCAAAAACAACATTTAAATGTCGAACAATGTAGTCGACGTCACATCACAAGCTGCGTTCGCGGACTTCAAGATTTCATTGGCTAAAAATGTACAAAAAACTGTTACTTTCAGGGACTTTAAACATTTTAGTGATCAGTTATTTTTTAATGATTTAAACAGTATAGCATGGGATAAATTGTTTTATTTTAACAATATAGATGAGAAAGTGAGTTATTTGACTACTAATTTAATGGAGCTATTTCCAACACATGTTCCCCTTAGGACTGTAAGAGTTAATAAACCATCGGCTCCATGGCTAACACCGGCTATAAAAATGATGATGAAGGAGAGGGAAAATGCCAGATTGAAGGCAAAACTGGTAAAGACTGTTGAAAGTAGAGAACATTACAAATCACTTAGAAATTTAACTAAGGCAGCAGTTCGTAGAGAAAAAGCAGCATATATTGTTTTCACTACAAATGAAAACAACCCTCGACAGCTCTGGAAACCACTTAAAGACTTGGTTGTTTGTTCAGATGCCAAGTCTGGAAGTTGGAAGTATGATACCGCCAACGTTCGGAACTGCTGAAGATATAAACAAATAGTTCTATAGTGTTTATCACAAAACCGATAATTGTAAGGATTCTATATTGTATTATACTGCAAACTACTGGAAGAGTCATGGTAATAATTTTTCTTTTCAATTAGTAAGCGAGCAGGATGTATATAAATTTATTTACAGTTTAAAATCAAATGCTTCAGGATATGATGACCTGACTCTTCTTATGCTTAAGCTTAGTTTGCCTGTGATTAATAATCATATTTGTTATATTGTCAACAGTTGTCTAGAGATAGGGTATTTCCCAAGTTGTTGGAAGATAGCACTGGTGTCTCCAGTACCCAAAACAAAAAATCCCAATAGCCTAAGTGAACTTCGTCCAGTCAGTCTGCTACCTATAATTTCTAGAGTCCTAGAAAAAGTGGTTCATGCCCAAATTACATATTATCTAGATAATAAAAAAAATTTTCCTGTTCATCAGTCTGGTTTTAGAGTGAATCATAGTACCACATCAGCTCTACTGTATATAACTGATAGTATTGTGGATATACTGGATAAGAAAATGGCCGCTATTTTGATTCTCCTGGACTACTCAAAGGCATTTGACGTTATTGATCAAGACCTTATGTGTGCGAAACTGTCCTACTATGGTTTTGATGACGTGACGGTGACATTCTTTAAATCCTATTTATCTGATCGAAGCCAGTTTGTTAGATTGAATAACATCTCCTCACAGTCTGAAAGAGTTGTATCTGGAGTACCTCAAGGCTACATTCTGGGTCCTCTTTTATATTTAATCTATACCTCATGTTATGACATGTTTTCACTGAACCTGAATTCGCATATGCAGGCTTATGCTGACGACACCCAACTTTTACTTGCATTTGATCCATCTTAGGCCTGAAAATGCAGCTCTTTCCATGAATAGGGATTTGCAATATTCAGTCACATAATCTGAGAATCAATCCCACTAAAACAGAACTTCTATTGTTTTCCTCTGAAAAGCAGCGTAAAAACCTTGTAAATAAATTAAAGATAAAAATTGATAATGCTGAATTATCCTTTTCCAGCTGTGGCAAGAACTTAGGCCTTTATTTGGATGTCAATTTAAGATTTCATGTACAAACAATATTACAAAAAAGCTACATTAAAATGCGACTGCTGTATGCGAATAGGTTTATCTTGAACTTTAAAACCAGAAAAAAGTTGTGTGAGAGCCTTGTTATGCCAGTGTACATACTTTTATTGTCTCATAGTATATTATCCTTTTCTTGATGTCACTAAAAAAATAATTCAGTATGTTCAAAATTCATGTTGTAGATTTATTTATGGTATAAGAAAATATGACTCTGTTTCGTTACGTATTGGTCAGTTGGGGTGGTTAAAATCTAATGATATTTTTAAGCAGCACCTGCTGGTTTTTGTGAGGAAGTTGTTGGATTTGGATCGGCCACTGTATTTGTATAATAAACTTGAGTTTAGACATAGTAAGCATGCTTGTGTTTTGAGAGATAGAGCTACTCTTTCACTACCTTACCATAGGACAGCTATATACCAAAGGGGTTTCACTTATAATGCGGTCCATTTGTATAATTCGGTTCCTATGAAATTTAGACTGTGCAATAGAAATAAATTATGATTAGAATTCAAGAACTACTTGTTAAATCTTTAAAATGTTTATTTGCTTGTTTATTATAGACATACTTATGTTTTGCTGTGTGTGGATATGCTAATTTTATTTGGTTATAGATTTATTGCTTTATTGTAAGCACCGAGGGCTGTAGATGGTTAAGTGGAGGAATGGCCACCTGGTTAAACTTCGTCATCTGCTTCTCTTTCGTGCATATACAGGGTGTCCCAAAATTAGTGTAAAATATTTTAACAGCGCATTCTACATATAAAATAGTAGTTTCTTTAATAAACATATGTCGAATAATGCACCCTAACAGAGTTACAGCCCTTAACAGGTTTCCGCCTGAAAATTGTTTTTAATCCATATTTCCGAAACGGTTACAGCTATGCCTTTGAAATTTTGGTATTAGGGTAATTTTAGCATGAGGATTATGTTTTTCAAATTAGAAAATTCAAATTTTAGTCAGAGCCGTGACATTTGGGGTGGTAAAGGCAACTAAACTGTCATAACATTTTTGTGGGTTCACTTTTAAATTTTTTTCATTTAAAATCTGAAAATCTGGGTTTTTCCACGTAAAAAAGGTACTCTTGATTTGTATCGCTAAGATGCACCGTTTATGAGAAAATTGGCTTTGAAAATATTTTGTTGCGTTACTTGCATGATGATAAAATCCGATTGCTTGTAATATAGCCAACTAGAAAAAAATACTACATTCATTTGGATTTTATCATCATGCAATAACGCGACAAATTATTTTCAAAGCCAATTTACTCATAAACGGTGCATCTTAGCGATACAAATCAAGCGTACCTTTTTTACGTAGAAAAACCCAGATTTTCAGATTTTAAAAGAAAAAAAATTAAGAGTGAGCCCACAAAAATGTTATGACAGTTTAGTTGCCCTTACCACCCCAAATGTCACGGCTCTGACTAAAATTTGAATTTTCTAATTTGAGAAACATAATCCGCATGCTAAAATTACCCTAAGACCAAAATTTCAAAGGCATAGCTGTAACCGTTTCAGAAATATAGATTAAAAACCATCTTCAGGATGAAACCTGTTAAGGGCTGTAACTCTGTTAGGGTGCATTTTTCGAGATATGTTTATTAAAGAAACTAGAGGCTATTTTATATGTAGAATGCACTGTTAAAGTATTTTACACTAATTTCGGGACACCCTGTGTGTTGTACCGTGTACATTTATATGCATGAGAAAAATAAAGACGTTAGGGCATGTGAAGATTGCAAGAAAAAAAATTATGTCTCGTCTTGCCACTCACAGAAACGAGAGCCGCCATTTTTTCTCCATGACGGACAAATCACAAATAATTGAATAAATATGCCTTGGCCAGTCGCGATCTATGGATCGCGGTAGAACGCACCTAAGTTGGTTGCATCCGTAGGCAAACGACAATGAATGGCGCCTATTTACGTTGCTGGAAGAACTGGTTGCATTCTCATTTAGGTTTCCTCTAAGTTTTATTGGCATACCTCGCATGTCAGGGCTGGATTTGTAGCTCTTCGAATGTATATTATCATCGTAGTTCGTTCTATTTATTTTCAATAAGATAAAAATATTACTTGAGAGAAAAATTCCATGCAGTTCATTGAAAATTAATCAGAAATGTTCAGTGAGTTAAGGCTTTACGGTCTTTGCCTGGCGCGATATGAGGTATTTTATCATTTATATGTGACGACACTCACTCCGTTTTGGTTGCAGTAGAAATGTTTCCAAAATTGGATTTATTGCAACAAATACGGTGATTGGCTTACAACAAACGAACACGTGATGTGAAGAGGTGAGTCCAAAAGTTGGCGTAAGTTAAACGTCGCGTCGGAAAACCACTTTCTAGACTGCCGACATATGTAATAAGTATCAAATATGATTGTTAAAAATGTGTATGTTTTAGTTTATCACACATTTGATTCTGAGAAAGAGAGGTTTTGTTCAATTTACCAAGATTCTAGGCAAAAACATATTGTAAACAACACTTTTAACTGACACGTTTTATTTCGCCTATATTATTACAGCCACTAATATTTCCACCTTAAACCTTAAACCTCAGCAATTATCACTCGCCTTGCAGGGTTGTCACGTGCTCGCCTATTCCAAAGTTACGTCGCCTATAAAATTTGCTCGTTACAATATTTAAAATTTCGGTTTTTGCCGCTCCTACAATCTTCCGATATGCGTCCCAATTTGTAACGTCTATAGGAGGTGGAAGTAAAAAATAAAATTGCGTTCGAATGACATAAATCTCTTAGTTTATCTACTAAGGATTACCTTATGTGAATCTAATATTTTTATCGAGTGTAATAATAGCTTTATCAACACAGTTACAAATATAGATTCCGTAATAATAAGCAACGGCAACGTTGCACGTATTGTTGTTGTGTTTGGTTCGAAAGAATATTGCGAAAATAGTAATACGGGACGAAACAAATTAGTGAAAAGCATCTAGTTACCAATACTAGGTGCTCTAAAGTGCTTTGGTAAAAAAGAAATCCGAAATTTTGTTGGAGAATCAATGGTATTTCAGTGGAAAAGTTGTGTTCCTTAGGATAAGTTGACCGGTTCTACTAGGAATTTGCTGTTTAGCAGGAAACAGTGTTGCCTGTTTGTGCGGTTTGTTTTTCCTAAGAAATAATGACGCGCTCGTCTGTGAACTGTGGCGAGTGCAATTCTAGGGTTGTGAAACAGAGCCCTAATATTCAATGTGTGGAGTGTAAAAAATGGTACCACTCAGTTTCCTGCACCAAAATTACCGAGGTAGAAGAGCGCCTTCTAATTGAACGGAATAAACCCTGGACGTGTAAAAAATGCAAAAGACTTACAATAAGGGACCTAAACGACAGTAGGGCGTCGTTTTCTGGCGTGAATGGGCGTAATTCTTCCATTCCAGAGGAAAGGAGCTTGGATTCAATCTATTCTCTACTGCTGGAGCTAAAAACAGAGATGTCTGTAATGCACAGTGACATGGGTGAGATGAAGGCTTCTCTTGAGTTTTTGAATGGGATGTATGAGGAACAACGCCAAATTAACAAGGTGATGGGTGACATAATTGAGGAAACCAGACTCGAAAATAAAAAGCTAAGGGAGGAAATTTCAGTGGTTCAATCTAAATTAATTGAGATGGAGGCAGAAAAAGTGTGTACCAAGCTTACTATTAATGGCGCGTTCGATAAGGTGGATACTGAGGAGGTATTGTTTGAGAAATCTCTAAAAGTATTAAAATTTGTAGATAACTCGATCTTTAAAGAAAACTTGATTGGTATTAGGGCAATTCCAGTAAACAACAGAGCCCCTATAGTATCTGTCTCACTGAGTAAATCGGAAATTGTAAAAAATGTAATAAAAAAACGCCGTCAAGTCGATGTACTAAGCACGCAATCATGTGGAATAAATACGTCTAACACAAGACTATATATAAATGAATACTTATCTGATCTAACCTATAACTTATTGAAGGAAGCTAAAAAATGTAAGAATCAGAGATACAAATATGTTTGGTATCAAAATGGATCAGTGCTCTTACGTAGGAACGAGGGTGACAAAATTATTAGGGTGCGCAACACACTACACTTACAAAGGATCCTCTCTGAAAAAGAAAAATAAGTGCTTAAAACTGTTCTCTTACTGTAGATACTTTATATTGTTATAATCATTTATGGATTCTAAAAATGAACTCAACAATCTATTGGACTCCTATCGTCCATGTTCGAATGTGTTCTGTAACACTGTTAATGACGTAAGTAAATTTACTTTGGATGGTTTAAATGTAATACATGTTAACATTAGAGGGATTAAAACTAATCTCGACAATTTCATATTATTATTATGTTCATTAGAGGTTGTATACGATGTAATAATCATGTCTGAAACTCACATGGTAGAAAATTGCGCGGACTTTAATATTGAGTCATACTCCATTTTCCATAATGAAAGTTCTGTGAACTGGTGCGATGGCACCGTTATTTATGTAAAAACTGACTTAGTACTGCAGCATAGAGTAATAAACATACAAAACCATAAATTTTTGCGTATAGAGCTAACCAAAAATAATATAAAAATAGGGCTAATAGGACATTATAGGCTGCCCAGTTTAGATGAAAAAATATATTCTGATATAATTTTGGACCTACTCACGCAGGGACACTTTTCCCCTTGCTCCATAGAGATTTTCTCGGGGGATACTAACATTAATTTATTGGATAAAAAGGAATACGTGTCAAATTATCTTAATTGCTTATCAGGTTTGGGATACTTTCCATATATTACTATACCCACGAGAAAAGATTCGTGCTTAGATCATTTTTTTGTTAAAGCATCGAAAAAGTGTGATGCGGCTGTTATCAACAGTGACATTACGGATCATTTTCCAATAATACTGAGTATAGAGTTAAGCGTTGGCGAGTCTGGGCAGGTTAATAAGTTCCGTCATAGAATAAATTTTGGTACGTTGCATAATTTCCTAAATAATGAATCGTGGCAAAGCATTCTGACTGAAAGCCAACCTGATACTATAGCTGAAACTTTAACAGAAAAAATAAAATTTTACTTAGATAAGAGCACTAAACTAACACTAATACCTACTCAGTATAGATGCTTAAAACCTTGGATCACTGCAAGCCTTGTTAAATGTATTCGGCATAGAAATTACCTTAAAAAAGTTGAGGTAAGATCTAATCATTGTCCAAGAGCTGTTAAAACATATACTGAATACAGAGATTGCTTGTCAAAAATTATAAAAAAAACAAAATATTCTTACTACAAAAATAAAATAACTCGAAGCTTAGATGATCCAAAAAAAATGTGGGAAAGTATTCGGGAGGCTTCTAATGACTACCGAGAAAAAACTAGTATTAAACTCATAAAAAAAGAAAACGGACAAATGACCTCTGACTTGCAAGAGATAGCCAATGAAATGAATGCCTTCTTTGGCTCAGTTGGAAAAAAACTTGCTTCTAAAATAGTGCCAATATCGCAAACGTACGGAAATCTATCGGATAAATCTCTGTTTCTTAGACCGGTTAACGAGAAGGAACTTATTGATATAATTGGCTCGTTAAAAAACACCACCTCATGCGGAGAGGACGGTATCTCCTCCAGAGTTATAAAAGAGAATCACAAAAGTCTTATGAGACCATTATTGCACTTAATCAATACCATTTTCTGCTCCGGGTATTATCCTAAAATTTTTAAATATTCTATTGTCATTCCAATCCACAAAGGTGGGGATAAAACCGACATAAACAACTTCAGGCCTATAGCTTTGTGCAGTGTCCTTAACAAGATAGTTGAAAAGTGCATTAAATCTAAGTTATGGGACTACCTTGAGGAGAATGAGATCATATCTCCGTATCAGTTTGGGTTTAAGCCGGGCGTTAGTACCGATAATGCGCTTTATGAGGTCAACCAATTTATTACACATAGTATGAATGAGGGTCTTAAACCAGTAGCAGTTTTTTTGGACTTAAAAAAGGCTTTCGATACGGTTGCTCACACTATTCTACTCAAACGTCTTGAAAGCATTGGAATTCGTGGTGTAGTACATAGATTATTTGGATCCTACTTAGAGAATAGATACCAGAGAGTGAAAATAAGCGATACTTATAGTGAAATCCAAAAAGTGGAGGTTGGCGTACCTCAAGGTACAGTGTTGGGCCCGATCCTGTTTTCGGTGTATGTAAACAGCCTCTTACACTTAAAAGTCAGTGGCAAAATTGTATGCTTTGCAGATGATACTGCCCTATTAATCGCTGGTAATTCATGGCTTGATGCGTACACGAAGGCTGAGTTGGACTTACACAAAATAAAGTGCTGGTTAGACTCAAATCAACTAACTTTAAATATTGATAAGACAAAATTTGTATCATTCTCTATGACTAAACGGGGCATGTCAGACAAAGATTGCATTACCTTACATAACTCTTCATGTAGTGTCTCAGTAGACTGTAATTGTCAATTTAAAATAGGATCCTGTGACAATATGAAGTATTTGGGTGTGTACTTTGATAGATTCTTGAAATGGGATGCACATGTTGACTACATTAGCAAAAAAATTAGAAAATTAGTCTACAAATTCTCTCAACTAAGACACGTTCTAACTTTTAAATTGACAAGGATGGTGTATTCTTCATTGGCTGAATCAATCCTAAACTATGGAATATTGTGCTGGGGGTCAGCATGTGAATCCTTTCTATTGCCATTAAAAATAGCTCAAAAATATATATTAAAGGTTCTGTTATTTAAGCCTAAAATGTATTCTACTGAACTGCTTTTTTCTCAAACTGAATTTCTAAACCTAAGACAACTGTACTGCGTTAGAATTATTCAATTTTCTTTAAAGTATAGGATTTTTCAGTGTGTGGTTGACCATTCGACGCGGACCAGGGCCGTAACCGAATCGAGATTCTGTACGTCTCTGCAGGGTTTCTCTTCTACTCAGAGAAATATTTCTTTTACGGGACCCAGATTGTTAAATCTGCTACCGCTCTCCATAAGAAATAAGCATTATATTACAAAATTAACTAAAAATAAAATTAGACACTGGGTAAAAACAAACTATATATCTATTACTAAAAAAATAACCTGGTTCTCTGCGTAGATGAGTGTCTATACCTGTATCGATACCTGTATATCTGTGTGAATGCATAGCCATATCCTGTAGTGCATTTATTTACTTACTATTATTATTATTATTTTTTTAATTTATTTAATTTAATTTTAATTTCGATTGAGAATTGTATTGGTGCATAGTTAGAGGGTCTGAATGTTAGCCGAGGATACACACAAATTTTAAAATTCATCGTGTCCTTGACTAGCATTTCCATTGTTAATGTAAATGTAACTGTACCTTGTTTAAATAAATCTTTGAATCTTTGAATCTTTGAAATATGCCGATTTATTGCTGTGTTGTAAAGATTATTGTTTTCGATATACAAACGATTGTAAGGAGCTTTTAATTACGAAGTTATCACAGCTTTATTTGTTCTGCATGCTGCTCTTCGGGTCCTCTTGCACTTCCTATTCAGAATAAAAAGGTAAGATTTATAATCTTGACGATTTTGCAAATTTCTACTTTAAATATCACCCTTCACTGCTTTGCTTTATGTTGAGGTTGTAATATATCTACTTTTTAGAAAAAGTAATAATTTCATGGATGTGTCAACATTTTTGGACTTCATTTAAAATTTGTATAGACATGAAAAGTATTATTATTAAAATCAAATTGCACGTAAATAAATTAAGGCCGGTTAGGTCAACAGTAAAAAAAAATCATCTTTACCGTTGGTAGCTGAAATTTAGTACATGGGCATAACATTGTAACAGAAACAACTTTTCCCAGTAAAAAATTTAATTTTTTCCATTTCCTGAAGAAAATATCGATTCTGACAGTTAACGAATACTGCTTGGTCTCAAACGCCTACATTATTTTTTCCCATATCGGAAGAACTGTTGACGAAGTCGGATTTCTCCTAATTCCATTAATAAAAATAAATCTCAAATGGTGCCGTATATCAATTTGTGATAAACATTTATTTTAAAAACCGTTCGATGTTGAGCAGTATCATTTCTACATATTTCCAAATGCGTAATAATTAGCTGTGAAATTGCCTGCATTTATTGTTTAAATTTTTACATAGCCATTTAGCAGTATTATTTTCTCTACACATTTGAAGTATTTTCCTGCATATTGCTTCTGTTTCGGCATTAGAAAAAAATCACAGATCATGTCTTTGACAAATAATGCTGCAACGTAAAATATTCAACAGTCTGTCCAGGAAAATTTTACAATCTAGAACAGGTTTGTCTCACACTTGCTCGATATTATTAGGAGTTCTAGCCCACCCCTTAGGATGATCACTGATCACTGACAGGTGTATTCAATGTAAGCAATGCAATGATGCAAATTGCTTGTTGTTGAGTTAATGTTAGGCTTAAAACTAAGACCTTTCTAGTTGGGTGTTTAAATAATCTGTATCTAATTGTATACTTTTGTTGTGTTCCTAGCTGAGACCTGGTTTATTTATTTTTAGGACAACCGAACGTCTCATGTACCTCTGGACATCGAGGAAGATTCGGCTTCAGTGAAAAGCAATGAAGTTGACCGGAAAGGTAACACCACTAACAGTTTATTTGTTGTTTATTATTACTGACGAACTATTTTGTGATAATGCGATTTTATTTCAGAATCCCCGTCTCCGAGCTCGGATAAAGACGACAAAACAGCGCCAATTTCCGTCACCACATCTGCGCCGGCCGAAAAGAAAATAGTGAGTAGAGAACATAGTCGAAACGCTTTGCGTAGGGCAAATTAAAAGTAGATTTCTGAAGTTTGTTTTCCATATTTTGCAGCCGCCCACCGAGAAAAAGGAAGAGTCGGCCGTCCGTCGATCTTCGCACGACAAGGGCCGCGCCCCTCCTATCCCTCCACTACAAACGCAACACTCCCAGGAGAAGGACAAGGGACCTGCTCCTCCTCCACCAGTACAAACTGCCGTTACGAGCCAGTCAAATCATGTTCCTCTTCCACCTGTGCCAGTTACCACCAGCGATACATCTAAAGAACAACCGCGAACACCTGTCCAAAGTGTTTCCACGGTGATGCAGCCTGTGGCCGCATCGAGTAGCCAACCACAAGCAAGTAAGGAGTTTGGCTCGCCCCCTGGTGGTCAGTCCCAGAAGGCTCAAGGCGTGCCTCCGCCTCCACCGCCTCCGATTTTGCCAAGCAGTGTGACTTTGCCGACACCACCTTCGTCGCCTGTCACACCCCCTGACACTCCTCCGGAAATCGAGGACCAGCCGATGAGACATGTGGATATTCCTCTGCCTCCTGCTCCTCCTGTGGAAGGTAAGTATTGTGGTTTATTCTAGTATCATATAATTTTCTTTCATATCAGGGAGAGGTGATGTTTAAAACCTGTCAGGGGGCCTTAAACCATTTGGGTTAAGAATGCCCAATAAGTCAGTAATGACACACTTGACAAATATTTTTAATTTAAGATAAGATATTAATTGCATCTACATGTGTCAAAATTGATATGTTATATTGCGACGCACTTTCTGTGTAATATTTTTTTTAAAGAGAAAATGTTAAGTGCTCGTGGAGCTATGAAGAGTTCTACCGAGATTAGTTAAGGTTCACTTACCGAATTTGATCAGCTATCTTCAGCTACAACAATTACTCGGCAGGTCGGAGTGCAAAGCACCGCAGCAAGCTGTATAGTGTGCGCGCAATTTGCCCGCAGCTCGATAATCCGGAGAATAGGTTCGTTTGGCGCCACCGAGTTTGTAACAGACCGAACTGGAAATCTCCACGCTATTAGTGGTGCCTGCTGCAAGACCTTCACTCTCCTAGGTTAACCTCGCCGGTACCTAATCACCAGCAATACGAAGATAGGTAAATGGAAAATCCTGCCTGTTGTAGAGCCAAATAAAACACGCCACAACTACGATACTATCCCTTTATTGGAAAAAGAACAAAATGAGCACCAACAATAATGATAATGAAATATTTATATATATGTACGCCGGTACAAGCACCGAATTGTAGGCAGTTTTAAAAATAAACAATTAAATAACAAGGAACTTATAACTATTAAACTATATGGTTTATCAGTGGTTGTCCAAAACTCTAACCAGAAATAATGATGAAATAGGCACCACTTAAGTGCCTAAGTGCTCCAGAAAAAAAAAGACTTGTTTGGTCTACCGCGCGGGATCGTGATCACGTAAACCGCAGAGTGGGCGCAAGTACTTACAAGAGTAAAGGTGCTAACTTAAAAGGAGACAATTATTTCAAAAAGCTAATTTAAAACTAAGACTATCTAACACTTATCTAGTGTCGAAATTCCACCGTCAGGTGAACACGGATGATGGCTTGTTCTGGAGCCTTATTCCATACGAGTAGGTAGGGTGAACTACAAAAACCAAGCCGGGTGGACGAACTTCGAACTTCCAGCAAGTCTAGCCGGTCAAGTGGACTATTAGTCTACGCCGGGTGGGTGGACTACGAAGTTCCAACGGTTCTAACCGGGTGGAAGAACTACAGAATCCCAGCCGGGTGGGTGGACTACAGAGTTCCAACGGTTCTAACCGGGTGGAAGAACTACAGAATCCCAGTAGGGTGGGTGGACATTAGGAATGGAAACATTCCCTGGTAACGAGTCACAATAATATGTTAATCGATTGCTATTATATACGTTACTTTCAAAGAATAATTTATGAAAGTTTCAAATTTCGGATTAAAAACACAGGGTAGGGTTTTCCCCCTTTTTTTAGTCACATTCAAAAATGAACCACAAGTTAAAAAAAAAACAAAGAATAAATGAGAAAAAGAGCACCACCGTATAATATATTAGAGCAATCGAAGTACTACAACTATAACTTAATATTAATTATGCAGAAAACTAAAAAGGTTCAGTTTGCACAAGGGAAGCCGACATCATCCCGTAAAAATAATATTACAGCATTTAGAAAGAGGGAAAAAAAGAAGTCCAAGAATTTGGACCGAGTTCGGCACAGTAAAATAATTGTACATAATCGTTAAATACAGTAAATGACAGCGATAATACTGGAAAAGAAGATGAATAAATGTGATTAAATAAATTGTACAAAGTCTGGTAGAGTGTAACACTTGCACCATATCGATAAACGAACAACACCGTTATCTTGATGAAGAAAAGGTCATAAAATTAATTCTTATGAAATGCACCAAGTTTAGTACAATAGAATATTTGTACTACATTGATAAAAGGTGTTATCATGCGGAAGAGAAAGCTGTAAAATCACTTTTTATGAGTTGTACTAAGTCCAGTACAATATAATATTTGTACTACAATGATCAAAGATATTATCATACAGAAGAGAAAGCTGTAAGATCAATTTTATGAATTGTACTAAGTCCAGTACAATATAATATTTGTACTAGTTTGATAAAATGATAGCTGTAAGATGGATTTCATTAATTGTACTAAGTCTAGACATTATAATATTTGTACTACATTAATAAAGGATGTTATCATACGGAAGAGAAGCTGTAAAATGGATTAAGGAAATTGTACCAAGTCTAGTACAATAAATTTTGTGCTACATTAATAAAAGATGTTATCATTCGGAAGAGAAGCTGTAAAATGGATTTAAGGAATTGTACTAAATCCGGTACAATATAATATTCATACCATACTAACAAAAGAGTAAACTACGGTTATCATACTGTACAAATGCAGTAAAACAAATTTTATGAATTGTACTAAATCTGGTACAAGATAATATTCATACCATTTGGATAAAAGAGTACAGTATGGTTCACATAATGAACAAAAAAAAACATTCAAATATAATTTAAAGAAAAATTGTACTAAACAAATTTGACAAATAAATGGTCTGAACGATCTTCCAATATTAATATCAAATAGAAAGCATGTCTCTTTCTTTATTTTAATAATTCAAGAAAAAAAAATTAAATAAGGTAATAACAAAGAACGAAAATATGACGTAATCTGCATTCAATAACGCAATCAGATGGCTTCCCTTAGCAACGAAAACTAATAATAAACAAAACTGCATTACCTAACAATTAACAACCGAGTTTCCCGGTTTAGTGTATAATTAATAGTTGAAATCAATTACCCACACGAATCACTAGAAGTTAATTGCACGATTAATTATTAAGATAAAAACAAAATTTCCCCATTGCATCAATTCTAACTTCTGTAACAGAATAAATTTCCATGAAATTAGCGGTTATGGCATTAGTTGCAACTTATTGCTGTAGACAATAGATGCCTTTGATAAAGTATCAATGCTTAAATTCGACACCCGTTTCTAATCCTCTTTCTAAAGAGTCAAATAAATCAAATTTCTTTATTAACGAAAATCTACATTACATTTCGTCGGAAATAAAATGAAAATTATTAATTGGATCAATCGCGAAACCCAGCGAGTAAATAAAAATGACCATACCATCCTAATATAAAAGCCTATAAGCCTTAATTAATCTCTAATTAATATGACGTCACGCCGATTAATTAAGCTACTAAATCGAGTCCGATATAAATAAAAAGCAACATCATACGCAAATGCAATTAATGAAGACTACGAGAAGCGCAAATCATCTGCAATTGATAAATAATGCTTACCTCTTAATATGAGGGCAACAGACGTCACACAGGACGCTAATCACCACAATGGCTTCCAACACTGGACAAAGCAAATCCCGAAATCCTCGCTTAGCGAGTTATTCCCGCATCTACAGCACTAAAACTAACGAAACCAAATCGAGATGGCCGATACGGGAATTTCTACGTGGGTTATCGATAAAATTCTACTAGGATGCCTGGGATTAAATCAGATTTAAATAAATCGACAACTCAACAGAAAAGCTTGGCTAGAAGTGCCGTACCTTACGGAGAAACCAAGGTGTCGTCGCGCGCGCTTGCATGGTGAAAACAGGACTTTACATCACGCGAGAAAAATATAAAATCGAATTAAATATCGGATTCCGAATATTGAATTGCGCTCGGGTTTACCCTCAAAAATGCCTCAAACCGGCAGGTTACAATTAGTGCTAAAAACGGAACGTCACAATATATTCTTAAAAATATTTGTCTACAGTGGATTTAAGTTACCTAAAAATGCATTGTGGCATATCATAGGGTTCAAGTTGTATAACATTTTTATTCGAATTGCTTTTAATTTTTTCAATGTGGTATTTTAGTTAAATTAAAACCAGAAATGAGTAAAGATTCTACAGATGATGCGAGTAGGTCTTCCCACATAGCTCAGGTGAAAAGAGCACTTGAAGCTCAATTATCAAGGCGATTTTCTCAAGAGAAAGTTGCTGCGGTAGAGAATATTGGCGATAATGTCGTCACTGTCAACAGTTCAAAGTAAGTTTAGAATTTATATTTGTCCAATAGAATTTTAAAATGTTATATATTATATGATTGTTACAGTAAATACAAATGTTTATTTTATTGCTTACTCAGTAGATATAATATACTCTGGGCGTGCTCAGCGAATTTTCATGTAGAATACTCATAAGGAAATTTAGACTATTCGCAACGACTTCTTAAACGACACATGTCTGCAAAGCATACATCTTTTTGCAATGTTCACGCGTCGTTTTTTTTAAATGAATGTCATCTTTTTCATATAATACAAGAAAAGTGCAACCAAATTTCCTTAGAGAAAAATACCTGGCATTTTGCTGCTGCATGCCTTAGCTATATCTACTGATCACATTTTAGTTTTGAAACCGTTTGATTCGCAATTGTAAACTTTGTTATAGCGGTACAACTCCTGAGGACAGTATGAACTTTGTGATAGTGTCGACGCCTCAGACCGAAAGAAATAGGAACACATCGACTATTACTATAAACTCAGACTTGCCAGATCCGTCCAATAGTTTAGCTTCGAATATAAGCCAGGTGAGTTTTATATATTTGAATGCATGGATGATTCTTAGTGCCAATTGGCCCAAACACCATTATTGTTATTATTATTATGATTATTCGCGTTCATCCTGAAATATCTCGGGTATAGGAGTAATCGTTTCTCACTTTCGTTTTTTTAACTGTAGCGGTAGTCAGTATACACTTTAGATAAATGTTAATATTAAATAATGTTTTCTTTTAAATCAATGTAATTTTAGCGTGTGTTCACTGCTTGATGCTTTGTCTACGAAAGATTTAACATTTTTTATGATAATATAGCTTTTTCTTAGTTTGCGTTTGAGATAGTAACTATTGCCAGTGCGAATCAAGAATAAGTAAAAAGCCATAGACTGAGAAAATAAACCTCTTTGTCAGGATTTAGGTGTAAGATTTAGTCATAGCGTAAACGTGGCAACAGAGCCAGTGTATGATGGCCGACGTGCTGTAAAGAGCTCGGATGTTCTGTCTTATTATTTCGCCTTATTTAAGTGAATAAACGTTAGTTAATTCTAAATCGAGTTTCAATAAATATACGGGACGTATATTACATGGCGTTGCGGCAAAAAGCATCTACGAATTAAGTGTCTGCGGGACTAAAACCCGTTGTGTTCTCGGCCGTTGTGACTCCGAAAATTCCGAAGACGCCGGTAGTACACAGGAGGAGCGAAGGCGTAAATGGAAATTTGTTCTCGTGCGCCAAGGTCGTCTGTTCACCGTTTTGTAAGTACACAGGAGGAGCGCAAAAAGGGCATCTTTGTTTTCAGGAATATGGAGCAGTTAAAACCGTCTAATGAGTTATCCTTGGAAGGGGATGTGGCTCAGAATTTTCATAAGTGGAAACAGCAATTCCAAATTTATCTGTTGGCCAGTGGAATCAAAGACAACACAAGAATAACGGAAGAAAGAAAAGTGGCCATTTTGTTACATTGTCTGGGAACCGAAGGACAGGAAGCATTCAATACTTTGGAAATATCGGAAGCGGATAGGGGGAAATGGGATAAAGTTTTGGAACACTTAGAGACTCATTTCAAGCCCAAAGAAAATGAGACAATAAATAGGCACTTGTTTCACGCTAGGAAACAGAAAGAAGGAGAAACTAGCGACATATTTCTGACAGATCTGAAAAAGTTAAGTATGAATTGTAACTTTGGAGAATTGCGCGATAGTTTAATACGTGCTCGAGTTGTTTGTGGCATACTGGACAACAGAGTGCGAAATTCTTTATTGTGAGAAGCCAATTGAGATTTGACCAAATGCATAACAATATGTAAAGTAGCTGAACTTGCTGGAATGAGGTCCAAGCAATTGAATCAAGACACAGATGATGTCCATGCCATCAGAAGAGAAGAAAAACCTCGAGAAAAATATAGTAGGAGAGTGCCTAGAAAAGAGGAATCGATGAAAGAGAAGTTAGAAGAGAAAAATGGGAAATGTATAGCTTGCGGTTGGAAACACGGAAGCCGATGTCCAGCCTATAAGAAAAAGTGCAGGAATTGTAAGGCATACAATCATTTTGAAAAATTGTGTCCACAACGGAAGAAAGTCCACATGGTCGAAAAACACGATCCTCGACAAGTTCAGTGCCATGCCAACATAGCGACTCGAGTGAAAGTTCCGATGATCTATATGTTAGATCTCTTTAAGGTACTGAAAAGTTTGTTGGCAGTATCAGTGAGTGGATGCAAACAATTCGAATAAGAGACAAAGACATTGTATGCAAAGTAGATACAGGTGCAGATGTGAATGTCCTGAACATGAAGACTGCACGTGAGCTGAAAGTTAAAATTAGGCCTTCCCAGGTAAGCTTGAATGGATACAATGGATCAAAAATCTGTGTTTCTGGAGAAACAACTATATCATGTGAGATAAATGATATACAGCATAAATTGGATTTCCAAATTGTAGATTTGGATGCCCCTTGTATAATTGGTTTGCCTTGTAATGAAAAATTCAAGTTATTGAAGAAGTTACATGTTTTGCAAGGCAAAACTTCTTTGAGTGAGTTGCTGGAACAATACAACCATCTTTTTGAACGACTTGGTGAGCTACAGAGTACATATCAAATCAAACTGAGACAAGATGTTACACCAGTATCTCAACCACCAAGGAAAATGCCAATTGGTCTACAAGATCAAGTGAAAAAAGAGTTGGACCGAATGGAAAAAATGAAAGTGATGAGAAAAGTTACGGAACCTACTGAGTGGTGCAATTCATTGGTTATTGTGAAGAAACCTGATGGATCGCTACGTTTGTGCCTGGATGTCTCTGAATGATGCTATAGTTCGAGAAAGTACCAGTTGCCAACTTTTGAAGAGTTAGCCTCAAACATGCCAGGAGCCAAAGTATTCTCCATTCTGGACGCTAACAAAGGGTTTTATCAAATTAAGCTGGAAAGTGAAAGTCAACTTCTCACAACTTTTCATGCTGGCAGTTTTGGGAGGTACGCATACCAACGTGTGCCTTTTGGGCTTTGTTCTGCTCCAGAAGTATTTCAACAGAAGTTCAAAAAATGTGTTTGGAGGTCTGCAAGGAGTGGAGGTGTATATTGATGATATTCTACACACAACAGAAGGTTGAAAGCGGTGTTGGAGAGAGCTCACGAAGCAAATATCCGATTCAACAGGAAGAAGTTTTGGTGTATCAAAAGTGAAATATGTTGGTCATGTGTTTAGTAGTGAAGGTTTAAAGCCTGATGATGACAAGATCAGTGCAATTTTAAAAATGGACAAGCCTAGGGACGAGAAACAGTTACAAACCATTTTGGGTATGGTAACTTATGTAAGTAAGTTTATTCCTAATTTGTCGGATGTGACCCATTCGATGAGACAACTTTTAAAAAATTATGTAGAATTTGTATGGACTGATAAACATGATTCAGATTTTGCAAAGCTAAAGAAATTATTAACCGGAACTCCAGTATTGAAATTTTTTGATAATCAGAAAAAAGTTGTTCCCTCTGTTGACAGTAGTAGCAAGGGTTTGGGTGCTGTTATTTTGCAGGATAACTTGCCAGTTGCATTCAAAGCCTTCACACCAACACAACAACTATGGGCGCAAATTGAGAAGGAATTGCTCGCTATAGTGCATGGTTGCGAACGATTCCACCAATATATTTACGGTAGAGTAGTGCAGGTAGAGACAGACCATAAGCCATTGGAACAGATTTTCAAAAAGTCTGGCTGATACACCTTTGAGACTACAAAGGCTTAGATTGCGATTACAATTATATGATTTAGTTGTGCAGTATAAGCCAAGAAAAGAACTCTTATTGGCTGATGCTCTGTCTCGCTCATATTTAGAATCTGATGATGGTCTTTCGGACATAGATTCCGATATTAATGCTCATTTGTGTATGGTAGTCAGTAATTTATCATTTACTGATAACAAAATAGATGTTTTCATTAGAAATACGGCTATTGATTCTGATTTGTCTTTGATTGTAAGTTACATACAGAATGATTGGCCAAATTATGAAAAAAATCCAGATCATGTAAAATTTTATCATTCCATCAAAGATGAAATATATTTTGTGAAAGGTCTACTTTTTAAAAATAATGCTGTGGTGATACCAAAAGGTTTAAGATCAGAAATGTTAAGGCTTATCCATTTTAATCATTTTGGCATAGAAAAATGCAAGTCTAGGGCAAAAAATATTTTATTTTGGCCACACATGCTGAAGGAAATAGAGGATGTAGTTAGAAATTGTAGTACTTGTTGTAAATTTCAGAAAAAAACAGCTATGAATCTTTAATGTTGAGAGAAGTTCTTAACCATCCATTTGTGGTAGTGGGTGTTGATATTTTTTTATTACAAAACTAAAGCATTTTTTCTTATGATTGATTACTTCAGTAAATTCTTTGAATCGGTGCATTATCACCAAAAAATTACATGCTGAGACTGCGGAATGTATTATTGTGGCATTGAAAGAAAACTTTGCAAGGTATGGAAAACCTAGATTACTATATAGTGACAATGGTCCACAATTTTCTTGTTTCAAATTTAAAGATTTCTGTAAAGAATGGCAATTTCAGCATGAAACATCGAGTCCCCACTACCCCCAGATCGGTTGAAAGGTATATACAAACGTGTAAAATGTTGCTAAAAAAGGCTGATGATTCTGGAACTGATCCTTACATGGCATTATTAGAAACGCGAAATGCACCTATAGATTCTCAATACTGTAAATCACCAAATGAAATTTTATTTGGTAGAAGAATTAATGCATTTTTACCCGTATATTACACTCTTTTATAGTAAAATTATTTGGGGCATAAGATTATCATATTTTTTACTAGATGTTTGCAATGAAAACTGCTTTTCAACTATCCAGAACTGACCCAATTTTCCAGAATAGGTATTGTCTTATTTTAATTTCGTTCTTGAATTCAGGTTGAAATCATAATTATTTTTATTTTGAGAGTTTGGAATACCTTGTTGAATTTTAAATTTAGTGAAAATATGACAAATCTAGTTTTCTTTCACATTTCAGTGGGGATGTGGCTTTGTTAGGGTATATGGCAGGTACACCAGCATTTTGTGACTATCAACTTTGGATGATTTATATGACGCAGCTTTATCTCTTTACCGTCTCCAAAACTTTTAATAGTCTATGTTTTTCTGTTACCCTTTCAGGTTACTGTTGTAACGAGACATCCCCCAATAATCATAGACAACAGCCATATGGTGTCGAGGACCTCATCAGCTTCCCCTAGTAACCATAGTTCTAGCGAAGTCGTAATCGTGGCCAACGAGACCAATAAAACTCATATAGAGTCATCGGATGACGAATTTTGTCCCTCACTGGATTCGTTGGAGTATCCTCCTCCAAGTGAGTTCAGAGATAAACCTGCGGGAGTTAAAGGGAAGAAATTGGATGAGAGTGAGGTGAGTTTAATTTTGGAAAGGTCTTTTATGCATAAGTGACACCTTAAAAATATGTTTTTTTCTGGGATTTTAAACTATTTTTGTATAGTGTGATTATTTATTATTTTTAAGTTCATTAGTTAAATATTTTTAAACGCCATTTGTGTGTCTACTTATATTTGCGCTCTACTAAGTTGCTTTCTGATTCAAATATATTATGTATACTAGCTGGTACCCGCGACTTCGTTAGCCTTAAGAAAAGTTCGAACTTACTCTAGAGCAGGCGACATAAAGCTAATCATGGTAAAAAATTCGCGTGGTTCACTACAGCTCTACTTAGAGATTGCCCTAGTTATTAATTGTCATTGCGAAACAAAGCTTCAAAGGAAACTGTACATGTTTGAACTGAAAAGGATAGTCAGTGGGATCTAGGTAGTATAAAGATTGTTTCCGTATTACAGAGATTTGTAAGAAGGGATTTAGAATATGTAAGAACTCAACAGAATAATTATATTAGACAGTGTGTGCAACTCATATTTAATGGTTATACTGTGTTAAAATTAATACCAGTTTGATTCTATGATCTATATGCATATTTGCCCCGATAAGTAACACTTGGCCATTTCAGGTTCTGATAGCGGACTCCAGCTACGTCATAAATGATTCTGGCCTAGACGTTTCGGAAGAAAACTCGAGGTTACTGGATACTAGTCATGTTTCGGTGGTTAAGATAGATGAGGAGAAGGTCCAAGTTAAGGTAAGCGCTATTTTCCGTTAGAAAGTTGTAATATTATTAGGAGAAAGTACAACAGATATGAAATGTTTGCCTAGCTTTTGATGCATTTTGAACTCTGCAACCTATTTAATATTTGGAGTTTTTAAAGAATTATTTTTTTATGGTTTTGTGGTACAACATTTGCATATATTACATATTTTTCGTTAGTTAATGGAATTACTACTAGATTATTCCAGCCACTTAGTGCAATGTGACCATAATATTTTTTTGGGGATATTAAAATACAAAGTCAAACATATTTAATTTTTATTAGAGTATTTACGTATTGAGATGTGGTAAACTCATTTGCACTGTATTACATATCAGTTTATATCCTTGAGTCAGCCCTTTCAGGTTTAGGATTACATACTTCAAATTCAATTCGCTCATGTCCATTAGAAGACGATAAACTTATTAAATGTCCTCACTCTGGACAGTTTCAATCCTGGCAGTTCCATCCAGTATTAATGGTTCTTATTGTTCTACTTTTGCTTTAACACTCTCCAAAAATGTTGGCGAAATACGCCGCAGATAGGTTCTGTTTGAGTTAAGTCTAGTTTTTTGCTCCTGCTGCTGCGGTTGCCATCATTTGCCATATGGAACTATTTAAATGTTGTTACGGCTAATATAATGATGCAGATGTGATAGCTATAAGCAAGGTCTGTAAATATTAAATATAAAAACACTATTGTGGAATAAGTTGAGCAATTTTAATGTTTTGGCGTTGGTTCTCAAATGCGCTGAAAGTTGGCGGCAAAACCTTTTTTATGATATATTATATCTGTATTTTTGTAATATCTTGGTATCGTTTAGGATTCGACATCGTATATTATCGATAAGTCCGGTGCAGAGACGTTCAGAAGTTCAACGAGCGATTTGTCAAACAGCAGTTCCGGAAAATCCGGTAGTATGAAGAGTGATTATGGAGATGAGATCAGAGGTAATGTCTATTTCTTATTTATTAATTTTATTTGGATAAAATGCGTTTAAATATTAAAAAATACCAGTATTATAACTTTTGGGTTTAACTATGACAATCTCACTATTGAAAGGAAAACCGTCATTAAGATTATGATTGCATACAGAATTCATTCCACCGGGGACGGAGGTTTCCAGTCGTGCAGGCAAAAAAAATGAAGTTTGTCATTTTACTGTGTGTTTAGTTAGATTTTGTTATATTTAGGAACTTCCATAATCCTGGACAATTACAAAATGAATGGCAGAATAATTCATTCTCCGGGTAGTGAGGACAATTACAAACGCAACGCACTTAACGGAAAAATGTATTCGGATAACTATGAGTCGGCGACAAGTGACAGGTATGTCTTCCCCGTTTCGGTAGAAATTTTAAGAAATATAGTACAGAAATCTGATATTTATAATATTATAATTAGGTTGTCAAACAGTTTACAAAGAGCAAACTTTTTAAAATTAGCAATGTTATTTTCGGGCACACGGTTTTGTAATTTTTACTGCTAATCAATTAGTTCTAATGTTGCAAATTTGTTTTTGAAGAAATAAATTTTTGACAATTTCAAAGTTACATGCATTTAATTTTCACACATAAGTGCATCTCAGGTCAGCTGATGCTCTAAAAAAATTTGAACAATCTGTACATACTTAAATAAGTGATATTTTAGGTCTCACAGCGATTGCGGTTCAGTACGAAGTACGGATTCGCACCATCGAAGGCCTGTGTCTGTCAGTAAGTCAGATATTGAGAGCATATCGATAGCCAGTCATGAAAGCAGAGGAAGTAACGAAAAAGATTCAGGTAGATAGATTAAAACCGTT
This sequence comes from Pissodes strobi, assembly GCA_016904865.1. Classification (NCBI taxonomy): domain Eukaryota; kingdom Metazoa; phylum Arthropoda; class Insecta; order Coleoptera; family Curculionidae; genus Pissodes; species Pissodes strobi. The sequence continues at coordinate 28,885 of MU186434.1, forward strand.
ATTTAGTTCCCATTTACCTTTACTCGCATCTCCTCGTTTGTGTCTTAGGAGGCTCTTGTTTTAATGAACCTAGATTTTACTTGATAGCAATAGCCAACATAGTATCTTACATTGATCTTCTATAACCGAAAATTTAAAACATATATGGGGTGTTTCCTTTTTTAGTCAAAAACGACGATGAAATCGAAGACCAAGCCGTCATCCTACGTAGACCGCCCAAGACTCTTGCGCAAACTGCCGCCATGTTGAGCAGGAAGACGCGAAAACGGACGCGTAAGTTTATGATCGATGGCGTTATGATCACGACAACTACAAGTAAAGTGATTTATGGCGACGAAGACAATCCGCAATGGGATCCGCTATTTAATAGGAAACAAGAACTCCGGTAATTATATTTTTATTTATATATTACTTCTCAATTTTGCACTGCTTAAGCTTACGCATTAACGTTAATGCCTATCGTATTATGTATTAATTGTATTTATTTATTTACACTTTATTTCAGAATTACATTGATTACATTGATTTACACAAAAATGCAGAAAGCAAAAATAAAATGAAAATGACGTCACAAAAACAGTACCTACATACTAATAATACCTACATATAAGACTATCTACTTATCTAAAATAATCATGAACAGTATAGGGTTCCATATCTACGAGAAACTGCTTTAATTTTCTTTTAAAATATTTTTCTACGGTAATGTTCTTAATATTAATATCCAACTTGTTATAACCCATATAGTATGGACCATTTTCAAATAATGTTAGCCAGTGCCTCGAATAAGAAATGCCACTTGTGCGAGTAGGATAATTATTGTGATTGACATTTGATACAAATTGTGACTTATTTTTGAAAACAAACAACACCATCTCATATATGTACAAAGCATAAACTGTAAGCAGTCCTTTGGACTTAAAGACTCCTCGGCAGGATTATAATGGCGACATTTTATAAATTATCCTTAATATTCGCTTTTGAATAACAAATATGCTTGGAGCTTTGGAGTTTACACCCCAAAAAAATAATACCATATCTCATTGTCGCTTCAAAATTCGCAAAGTACAGTGTCCTCTTAGCTGCCTCATCTAGATATTTAGAGACTACACGAATACAATAGCAAAACTTTATTAACATTATTATTAAGATAGTCAATATGATAAGACCAGTCTAGATAGATACAGATACAGATAATCTTTATTTAAAAAAAGCATACAAAATTTGAAATCAAAAAATGTTGCTTGAATAAATAGTGTCAAAAAAAATTACAAATAAAACTTATGCTAAAATACTACTACAATAATCATTAAAATGTATTTTTAAGAAAAATTCTTTTGTATAATATGTATATTTTTTGTCACATGTTTTTCTTAAAAACTTATATTACCACAAACAACAAATTAACAAAGATAAGCTGACACAATTTTAAAACAGAAATTCTTTAAAATAAACACAATGGAGTCAGAGGCACCTAGAGACTTACGCAGAGCTATTTAGGTATTCAGGTATTCATCCACAGTATAGGGTTCAATTAATAATAAATGTTGAAATAATTATTTTTTGAAATTTTTGTGTTTTATTTGACTTTTTAATTGCTGGGGCAGGCTGTTATAAAATTTTATGCATGCATAGGTAGGACTACCTTCTGTGAGAGATAGCCTATGTTTAGGGTAGATCATAATGCCTGCTCTCGTATCATGTCCATGATTTGGAAAATAGCAAAGAAAACTATCAAACTGTAGATTTTCCTATCCTGTTTCTGTAATTCTGCGCCCTGGTTTTAATTAATAGTTGATCATACTCTTTTTTCGCTTTTGAATATGCCTTACAGTATTCATTATTATAATCTTTCAACATTAAAGAAATGTCCAATTTACTCTTTACCTCCTGCAACTGTGTATTGTCTGTACATTACTTTTTGGTTCGGGTTGTACAATTTTCTAGGAAAATGGTGATTAAACATAAGCAGAAAAGTGTTTATAAACATTGACCATTGTTGATTTACGTTAGATTTTTCAACTTTAAAGATTTCTGTCCACTGTTCTTGTGCCAATGTATTGAAAAACTCACCTCTGCTTATGTCGCTAAAGAATCTCTTATAATTCAAAGGTGCTTGTGAGGCACTACTACAAGTAAGTACAATCTTCTGAGCTGTATGATCTGAGATTGTGGTGTGTAAAACATAATTAAAAACGTTCTCTTTAGAAATGTTTGTAAAAATATTATCTATACAGCTTTGGAAATTTTTCCGATATTCTGGTATTTTCTAGAATAGTGGGGCGCAATCCAAAAGAGTTCATAATTGACAAAAACTGTGTTCTATGGGCATTTTCTTTGATTAGTTCTGTATTGAAGTCCCCCACTACAAACACTTTTTTATTTTGCTCCACTATGTGTTCTAGCACTATCTGTAGTTTTTGGAAAAACAGTTTCAAATCACTTTTTGGGGACCTATATATTGTAGTTACAGTAAATTGTTCTTTTTTCAAGTCAAAAATTGATAGATGCGCATTCAAAAACACCATACACTGAAAGTTTCTCTAATTTCTTACGTCTTGTGAATTTGAACTTGTCGAGAAGGTAAATAGCTACTCCTCCATAACCGGCTTCTCTACAGTAGGCTGATGCTAGTTTAAAATTGTTTATGGCAAGAATGATTAACTGTTCACTCTTTTTCCAATGCCGATATGCATAGGCATTTACAGTCTTGGTTTTCTTCAAGCATGTGATTAATCATATCAACAGATTTTCCCAATGATTGTACGTTTTGATGAATTATATCAAAAGTGTTGTTATTTAAACATCCTCTAGATGTGCTTGGCAAAAAATCGCTCGGTCCATGCTTCCTATAAAAAATTTGTATATTCGCGCTGTTTTTGAACTTTTCTGAGAAATGCTGGACATTTTGGATCTCCAGCAGAGTGTATCGTTTGGCTTAAATTCAGTCGTTTACAGTTTGGACAATTAAGGGGAGTATTTTCAGAACATTGGTGGGGCTCGTGTTTATCTCCACAGGTTCTCCTTTGCAGTTTTTTGCGACGCCGACGTGTCCAAAAATAGAGCACTTATAGCACATAGTTAAATTTATATATTCCTGTGTGTAAGCTTTCCTAAAGTCAAATGTCAAAATTTCATTTCTTATTAACCACTTGAAGATATCTGGTGTGGTCTGTAATATCCAGTTCTTGTATTTATTCCTACATGTTTTCTTAAATATATTTTTTTTTCCAACTTCTACACCAAACACATCTTTAATTTCAGGATTTTCTCTTATAAACTCTTCTATAAAATCATCAGGCTCATAAGCAGCATCTATACCTGTTATCATTATCATTGGATTATTGTTTTGGAGTTCTATTGTTTGGAGATTCTCCTGTGTATTTAGCAGCCCTTGTAACCTTCCATTTCTCTTGTTGATCTGTGTTATTGCTGTCTACTTTGGATGGTTTTGCGATAATCGAGCTGTATGTTTTCACTAGGCTTTTCGATTGTTGAGTAACTTGTTTTTCTGTTGATATTTGTTCACTTTTTGAAGTCGTTTCGCTGACTGAGACATTTTGAAGTGTAAACAGTTCTTTATTTAGCAAGCAATTTTGTGTCTCTAGTCTACCAACCTTATATGCTAGTCTGGTAACTACAGGCCTGTTCATTTGGCTTTGCTCAACCTGCTCGGAAAATTAAAGAAATCAGCTTGGAGCAGAACACGAAATACCAAAACTGCACTCCAAGCAGATATTTCCTGCTCGGACGACTTTCTAGCTTGCTACCCCAAAGGAACGCGCTTTTTGTTAAGACAGCACGTGGATAGGATATTTTATATATAGGGATATTTTTCTCAAGAAAGACCACGATGCCTTTCAAAATTTAAAAAGTGGGGTCATATTATTATTTTATATTTCGCGGTTTTTGTTTATTATCTGTCATCTTTCTGCTTTTGCTCTAACTGCTCCACCTCCAGACTAGGTGCAAGTAGAGCATGATCTAACTGATCTCGAGCACAGTACTCTATCCCAAGCGAACAAAAAAATATCAGCTGCTCGAGTCAAATGAACATCGATCACCTGCTCCAAGCCTCTTAGAGTAGTGAGAGCAGACCAAATGAACAGGCCTTACATCATGTAGTTGAAAAGATGCCTTTCTCACTTCTGACAGTTCACATTGTTCAAAATTATCTTTTTCTGAGAAACTATGTAGATTTTTAGAGATGAAAGTATTGTCTCAATCATATTGTCTGTGTTATTTAATACATTGCTTTGCTGTTCTTCCATATTCATATTAGTCATAACTTGCTCACAGTTTTCTTCAAAAGTATGCTCAGAGTGTTTTGGTATTTTCTGCCTATCAGGTGTCGTGGGTGTGTTAGTCTCGGATCTTGGCCTTTTTTGTGGGTTTGATTCTTCTCCATTGTGATCCATGCTTATTGTGGGTTACCTTATTACGGATCTTCTTGGGGTAAAAAACTTGTTCATAATTAGCTTGATTGATTTCTAATTCCTGAGTATCAAAATTCTTATTGCAGCTCCCCTGTAGTTTCTTATCGGTTTTATCCTCCATTATGTTTCGAACAAATTCGCTCTGTTTGTTTACATTCCATTCTATGCCGATAATTGATCTTATTTCGGATCTTGTTAAATTCGAAAATACATCACCGGTTGAAATAGATTTCAAATCCTTAAAATCTAGCACTTTTTTTTCACGCCCGTTTTTTTCCCGCCACTTTTATCACCCTTCGACTTTATAACTTTAAAAACACCTAAGATAAACGATTATTTGCGGAGCGATTTAAAAACACATCCGTTTGATTTGGAATTTATATATCAATGGCTATATAATGGCTCTCGGTGTCTGCCACTGCTTATAATAATTAAGACTTGTAAGCTTGTGTAGAAAGATTAATTTTTCTCCACTATCTGACAATTATTTCTTAGATTGCCTGGTAATATTGTCAATATTCAGATCCTGAAAAATGGTTCCCGTTTCAACACTAGTTTAAACAAGATTTTCACAAAATATATCGTTGCTAAAGTATGCTGGCGGAATATTTTTTAGTTTGAGTTCCCACGTAATTTTTAAATATTATATTTTTTTATGTTTCTTATATTTTATGTCATCAAAGAATATATATTTCTATTTGGCAAAATGACCCTGTATGTAAGGGTAGATTATTATCTGCAATGAACCAAAAACTGAAGAAAGTGACAGGGTTTATATCATATAAATATAGACTCTAGAAACTTAAGGGTTGATTGAATACGAAATTGTATTATTTTCTTGATTTTTCAAACTTCATTGTAGAGAACTGAAGTACCTTCAGAAGCAAGAACAGAAACAGTTCCAAGATTTGGCTACCAAGGAAAACTTGGCGCTGGAACAACAAGACCGCAAGTTCGAGCAAGAACGGCAGAATTTAGAAAGGACTTATGAGAATGACTTAGAATTAATGAGTAGGCAACAAAGGTACGTCTAATGTTGTTAACGTGAATGCGAACATTTTTCCTCGCCCTTTAAAAGAATATTGTAAATTAATCCGTTTATTTGAAAAATATATATTGTTACCTCAATTTTTAGACTGCAAATAGAACGGGCGGAAGCACATCAAGATGCCGACTTGAGGGCTACGTCAAAGAAAATAAGAGCTGAACAAGAGAGAGAGCTTAAATTGTTTAGGGATGGATTGAAGCAAGAATTGAGGTTATTAAAGGTAAGAATATTGGATAATATATTATTATTTATAATGTTAAGATTTTATTTTTAATCAATTTGTTTTTTAATCGTGTTTTTTACCGCCTGCAGAAGAATGCTTTGGCAGCTAAGAACAAAAACACGTGTCGTATTTGTAGATAGCATTAAGATTTAGCAAAATATTCCTACATACTTTGTATCTGCGATGTTTATTTTCAGTCCGTATTTCTTGCATATACGTTTAAACTATCTAAATAAATAAGAATTTGTATTTAGTGTATTTATCCAGTTTGTAAATTTTACTTTTCAAGAGAATCGCCAGTATACAGTACAATAATTACAAGGAAACAATTATTAAACTAAATTTATAACAAACAGTTTCTGAGTAAGAGTAACACACACCTTGATTTATTTTCTTATTGTCTCCTGTGAGATGTTGAAGGAAAGCTCTACGAATACCTGCTTCTGGAGAGACTAAAAAATGAACTAGTTCGTACTGGAGGCCTGCCAAGCAATCATGACGACATTAGAGATGGCCAACAGACCGTAGACGTCATTAACCAAGTGATTAAAACTCTCCCGCCTTCATTGGAAGCTATGTGTATTGATAACATTGGACGTGAAGAATGTCTTTAAGAGTGCTTCATGGCAACTAATTCTCGACCAACAGAGAAAAAGCAGAATAGACCAAACGCAATTAAGCGTCATCGCCTCCTATCTGCTGGAGAGAGAGCTCAGTTTAGAAGCTGGAAACCTGATCCATATACAAAAGGCAAACAGCGGTGTATCTCAGGGTTCGGTACTAGGCTCTACCCAATGGAATATTCTATATGACGATCTAGAAATGGAATTCCCCGTGGGCACGTCACTGATTGACTTCACAGTCGTTGTTATTTTGCTGGTGGTCGCAAAAACGAGACAATCCCTTGGAATGCGAAAAATACAGCCCTAGGAGTCAAACTGCATGGTCACAATTGGTCCCGGAAAAGCCCGAAGCATTCCTACTTATAACCAAGAGGAAGTTATTATAGAGGCAAACCAAAAGCGAACGCTCTGACAATGCTGATGGTGAACTGGCAGCAACAGTGGAGACTACAGTATATGGATGCTGGACTTTTTCACTTACCCTGGATGTCCAAGTGTGGATCGGCAGACCATATGGAGAAGTCGACTGATACCTCACGCAAACGCTCTAAGCACATGGCTGTTTTAAGGAGTATTTGTGTGAAAAGCGAAAGTTGGATACAGATATATGTACGTATTGCTGTGAAGCTGACAATGCTGAACACATGCAAAGGCTATGAAGCAGAAACGGGAAGAGAATTCATAGAAGAAAATATGAGTATGAAGACGGATGGCATAGTATCTATCTATAAAGTCATCAGCGAAATATTGGGAACAAAAGAAAGGGAGAGCAGGATATAAAAAGCCTACAGAAGAAAAATGTAGATCTCCCCAGGACCGAAGTAATGTGTGTAGTCTGTCTGTTTCCTGGAGTGGAACGCCAACCGGATATCTCCCGGATACATAAGATTGCTGTGAGCCAGGTCCGGAAGCAGTCCTAATCCCCTCTAATAAAAAAGGACATAAGTAGGGAATACTGACTTTTTTCAGAGGAACCTAAGAATAAAGATCATTTCATTTCAGTTAGAAATTTATATTGACTTGCTATGTATGATTTTCACATCTGCCACCTTTAATACTGTGTAGAAACTGAAATAATATTTCCAATTTGATTGTGATCATTTAAGGAAGTATCAGAGTCATTACTTTTTATTTATTTATTTATTTTATTTGAACAACAATGAAATACAATCAAATAATGAAAAAAAAACCCACAGCAGACAACAAGTGCAAGATGGACATTAAGTCTGTGTGAGCACTTGATGCCCCATACTTTCAGCAAGCTTCACCTGATTGTATTATTCAAAACATGACATGGAAACATTCGCTCGTAATAGTGTGAAGCCTTAAAACATACAAACAAATAAACAACAACTAAAAATCACAATGTGTCCTATAAAAAGGGTATCGACTGCCTAATTCGTTGGGTATTATTTTTAATCCACAAATTAAGGGTTCTTGTTATAAATCAAATTTTTTTTGTTTAAACTGCATGGACAACATGTTTAAAATTTTAGGAGCCGCAAATGTTAGACACCTCTGGGTAGCACTGTAATGTGAGTTGGGTAAAGCCAAGTTACGATTAGCATTAGCACTTGTCAAAATAGAATGATTTATGAAATTGTCAAATAAATGACGACTAAGAGAAATGTACTAAGAAGTACATTCTTAATGTAAACTTGAGTAACCGTACAAACTCCATCCTGTTCAAATAACAAATCTGATGAAAATCACTTTGTTTTAAACAACATAGTTTTTAAAATATATTTTTGTGCAATAATGAGGCTACTTAAAGCTTTTTTATGAGCTGCACCCCAACAGATTATCCCATAATTCAAAGAACATTCCACCAGTGCTTTGTAAACACTTATGATGGCATCGTTATTTAATATATCACGTAATTCATAAAATTTGTAGATTAACTTTTTTAATTTATCCTTTATATGACCAGAGTGAACGTCCCATTTTAAAAATTGATCAAAATAGACCCCTAGATATTTAACGCTCTTAACAGAACGAATAAAACCAGAACATATGCAATCATGTTAAAAGTTACACTCAGTTGAATGGATTTTGATTACACGATCGTTGCTCTTCTGTTCATAGCAAACCACGTAAAATTCGTTTTCTTAATATTTAAAGTTAGAGAGTTTAGATCCATCCATGCTTTCACATAAGACACTGACCTTTCAGCCTTTTCATAGGCCTCCTCGCAACATGTTCCCCTGCATAGCAGAACAGTACCACTTTACTTTCTGGGGTTACATTTGTTAGATTATTAATATAAATTGAGAATAAGATAGGACCAAGCACAGTACCCTGTGGAACACCACATTTCACCTTATTACACGTGCTATATATAGAGTTTAAATTGATTCTGGTATATATTTGTAAGATGGGAACTAAACAAATCATATACCTTTCCCCTGATACCAATATTACTAAGTTTATTTAGTAGAATACGGTGATTCACAGTGTCAAACGCTTTTGAGAGGTCCAAGAATACAGCCAACGGTTTATAATTGCTGTTAAAGCACTCAGTAACAAACTTAGTAGTTTCATGAACAGCATCCTCTGTGCCCACATTTTCCCTAAAACCAAGCTGTGAACTAGACATTATTTTGTTTTTATTTAAAAAGTTACACAGCCTGTTTTTAATACATTTTTCAATTATTTCCTATAGAACCAGAAGGAGCTATTGGCCGGTAATTGTTTATATCTGTTTTTTCACCTCCCTTATGTAAAAGTATAATCATAGCTTTTTTAAAGACATCCGGAAATAACCCACTGCTAAATATCAGCTTCACAATGTGGACCAATGGAGCAATCAAGGACCTATAGTTTTCTTTCACAATTGCACTAGTTATATAAAAATCATCTTTTGAGAAAGTGTTTTTTAAGGAATTTATGGAGCGAATAATTTCGTCTTCACTAATAGGATGTAAAAACATTGATTTTACATAAGAACACCGGTGGATTATTTGGTTGACAAATCTTACTTTCCAGCTTGGCTCCAACAGAACAAAAGAAACTATTAAGTTCATTGACTATGTCTCCCTGATCTTTCAGCAGGTCAGCACTCTTAATACATGATATAGCATACTTCAAGTTACAGTCGTTAGTTGCTTGATTAATTATTTCCCAAGTTTTTTTTGGGTTGCCATTCGCAGCACTTAACTTTCTTTTAAAATAAGCTGCTTTAGATTTTTTCATAAGTTTACTTAATTGGTTTCTATAATTTAAATAATTTTGTAATCTATCTCTAGTCCTAATAGAAATGAGTAGAGCTGAGGTGATCCAAGGTTTAATGCGTAGTTTTTTATTAGGTATAGTTCTTTCACAAGTAGCAGCAGCTATATGATTCTTTAAAATATTTAAACACATTTCTGATGCTATGTTAGGATCATAGTTTAACAAACCTCGTTCCCAGTTTTCTGCATCAATGCTTACTTTCAATATTTGTTGATTAACGTGCCTGATTATGTTATTTGGCTTACTATTGATTGCATTATCTTTACAAACCTGACCCAAACTGATATTAAATAATAGTGAGTGATGATCAGAAATAGAACCATTTAGTACAATTAAATTATTGTCAAATTTCTTTGAACTTTTCATAAAAATATGATCAATACAGTATGAGTAGTAACTCTAGTAGGTTTATTAATTTTAGATAAATAACCATGACTATTTAAACAATTTAGATACTCATTAAAAACCAATGAATGGGATTCCAATAAATTTATGTTAATGTCACCTATAAATAGCTCAATATCACACCTAATAAAATAGTTCTGACTGAACAAATCAACTAGAGGATTTACATAGTCTTTAGCTTTAATTGAGGGAGATCTATAATGGGATATAATTCCAATAGAATTATTATTTTTTTCAAGAGTTATTCTCAAAAATTTATATTTATCTATACTTATGATTTTACTATATTTAATAAATGAGTCTTTGCAATAAACCAAGGAGCCATCAGATTTATTATAACTGCTTTCATTATAAAATACATTATACCCATTAAGATTAAAATTATATACATTATCCAAAATATTAGTTTCAGATAATACAATTACATCGAAATCACTACCCAATGACTCCAAGAAAAGAACAAAATCGTCATAATTTTTATTTAAGCTTCTTATATTCAAATGTAGCAAATTAAGTTTATTTATGGAGTTTTAAAAATAATCAACACTGTCTTAAGTTATCACAAATAATAACAACGTTTCCATAATTACCCTCATAATCTTCCAAAAAGTAAGTAAAAGTGTATACTTACAACAGACCACATAAACTCAACACCGAAAAAAAAATGAAATTAAGCGCAGTTTAGTTTGAGATTGTCAATATCCTCCTGATGTCTGATTCTTTTCACTGGACAATCGTCCCCACTTCTTGCAAATACTCTTCCATCCTTAGCCCACACAACTTATATCCACAGTCACGAAGTGACCGAGCAGACATAAATAATTCCCTAGTTTCCCTTGATAATTCTTCATTAATATTATATTGTGTTGTTTCCAGACAGGTTACATTTGCTACCACTTTTTCCCTTCTTTTTTGTAGGAACTCATGTCTTTTTTCAATAGTTTTAAAGGTTACCAAAAATGGAGGATTTTCCTTAGTTGAAGAGATCAATTTAATTTGCACTTCTTCCAAATGAAGTTCAGAGTCAATAAACTTAAGTACATTCTCTGCTCTTCTCCCTGCTTCCCTGGGATGACTTTTGATTTCCTCAATAGAGTTGCTCATTCCCATTATGACAACGTTCTTTAACCTGTCTTCATTCTCCTTTATCCCATATTGACTCTTTACAATCCTTAATTCCTTTCTTAAGTCCTCGTTTACTTTTTAGAGACAATATTTCCTTGCTAAAGGTCTCGTTCTTCTCCTTTTGAAGTTCATATTGTTCCTCATAGAACCTTAAATCGTTACGCAGATCACGAATCTCATGTCTAAGTTCCTTAATGCAATCCAAAATATCCTCATTACTATTGTTAGTTTTATATTCAGCCCCATCAAAAAGGTCCAATGATCGCCTTATTTGTTTTTCCACATGGCTTTTACAGTTTTCACAAAAATATTTATTGTTGAACTTCCGCATGACCTCAAGATCTACATTTGAAAGACCAGTACATGATAGGTGTAACCAATTTTTACACTTTTCGCATGCGATTTAGTAACATTAGCAGCGCATTTAGCACATTTAAAACCCTTTGGCTTCCCTGCCATCTTGATCCAGATAAATAAATTAACTTACTGTACTATGTGAGACGAGTGTGCAATTCGACTTCTATGAAATCACAAATCGAAAATAAATGTCGTAGGTGAAATGCACTATAGCTATTTTTTGTTGAGAGTATCGGAATGCAATTATAAAAATAACATGATAAATAACTAGACGCCACGGAGAAAATTGATGTTATTTTCCATTAATGATATCACTATATGATACAAAAACTAGATTGATCAACGCCAAATAATTCACTGCAAAATCAAGCGAAAAATGAGCATTTAAAACGCCGAAAATCAACGAAAACTTTATATAACATCCAGGGACAGCAACTTTTAAGTTGTGAGTTGTTTTTAATTAGTAACATTTGGTTTGATTACAGGCTGAAGTAGATTTGTTACCAAAAGAGAAGCGGAAGCTAGAGTTCAAAATAAGGAAGGAAAAAATGGACGCAGACCACTCGGAGAGGGAAAAGTCGTTCTTGGAAAAACTGAACGAAAACCACGAAAGTTCTTTAAGAAGGCTCAGCGATTCGCATAGGGAGAAAATCGCGCTGATGGAACGACAGTTTTTGCAACAGAAACAACAGCTCACAAGGTAAATTCAATATTAATGGAAAAAAGAGTGTTGAAGAGCCTATGAATTTAAATTGAAAGGTTCAGTTGTAAATTTGAAACTTCTATTAACTGTTTTGGCTTTAAAATAAAGCAAGCAGATATTTGATTTTACGACGCTGCCTGTGTAAATATTTTTCCGTCTGCTCGCGCGATAACGGGGATAGTACTACAGTAGTATTGAATCGGTTAGCAATCAAAAATAGCAATATATTTATTATTCTATTTCAGAACGAGAGAGGCAGCACTATGGGAAGTTGAGGAACGCCATATCCATGAGAAACACCAGCTCATGAAGAGACAGATCAAAGAAATTTTCATCCTGCAAAGGTATGCATGCGACTCTGCGAAATCTACAAACGTTCCTCGTAAAGTGGTGCATTTGAACTACTTTGTTTAGAAAGTTGACTTTATTCGTAATATTTCTGATTTAAAAATATTTTATTATCCTTTTGTGCTTAATAATGTTTTTATTGTGTTTGAAGGCATCAGATGTTGACGCGGCATGAAAAAGAGAAGGAACAAATTAAGAGGAGAGCGTTGAGGAAAGAAGAAGAGTTACTCAAGAAACAATCTACGGAAAAGCGGAATCTGCCGAAGAGGATACGAACCGAAATGAAAGCCCGGGAAGCCATGTTCAGAGAATCTATGAGGATATCCATTTCAGGGGCTAGCGATCCGGAGATCGAGAAAAATAAATTCAAAGAGGTATGTTGCTTGATATGAGAAATAACATTATTTTTATTACTGTCGTCTTTTTACAAGCAGGATCTTAAGGTCTCGTCCTCACTACATTAGAGTAGTATCTTGGTTGTTTTTTAATGTACACTCCCTAAACCTTAATCAGTGGGTTTCAATGTTTTATAAAATAATAGTATTAATATTATTGTTTCTTCTCCGAAAAAAAAAATATATATTCACCAAACAAATAATCCAAATATAATTAATTTGTATTTCCAAGAACACTGTGTGTTTCAGAAATGAAGTTTATTGACACTTTTTACTCTATAGGTTTACTGCATTATATTTAGAAAATATTTCCATGCGTTCCCTAAGAGACCTGATAATGTTCGCAAAATAACTTCAAGAACAAAGTCTGAGTTTATATTCGGAAATATGTGTTTATACTTACAAAAAAATAAAAATGATTATTTGTATATCTTTACTTGTTTTGTAGTGGTATTTCATGACTGGATTCTCATTTTTTGACACATCTTATATGCTTTAGAGGTGCTATTGCCATCAATCAAATCAAATCTTGTTTCAATTATCTTAGCGAATATGTATTATACCCTGCCCTAAGAATATTAAAGACTGAGTTTACCTTCTTTTAAGTCTAATGTGAAAAAATATGTTATAGACCGCTACTTTTTATTGTTATCTGATTTGCATGGCTTTCGGCATTCGTACTCCTAAACGGGAAAATCCACTTAATCCCACATGCATTAAGTATTAGAAGGATTAAGCTCTGCTGGGCCCTTTCCGTGTTATGGCGACCGTTGGGGTGACGCTTCTGAAATTTCCGATCTTGGGGTTTTCGGTGAGCTACCATGGCAGAAGTCAAGTTTCATCACTGTGATATTCGCAAAATCCTTAAAGAACTACATACGCAAAAGGCATCAGGACCGGACGGAATACCTGCCATCGTGGTAAAGAACTGCGCCAATGAATTAACACCCGTTTTTTCAAGCTTTTTTCTCTGTCTTACCGAAAAGGGATTTATAGCTCAGTCAAATGGTACACAAGGAGGGTTCGAAGTGGAAAATTCTGGTGTAATTATTTTTAGTGGTTTATTTTATGTTTTTTGAGGTGCTGAGCACGAATCTGAAGCTGTCCAACAAAAAATTTCGCGGCAAATTAATACGAAATTTTCACATCTCCCATATAGATCAATCAAATTTCTTTATTTTGTTGTTGTTCCCATGACAACAGTGATTTATCCTGGTAAATTTTTCGTTGTGTAAAGGCTGCATGAATTTAATAAATGGAAAATTTTCTGTCAACGTTTGACATTATGACATTTTATGATTTGATTTTTATATATTTCATTTAAATATTTCAAAATGAATTCTATAAAAATATTGAAACAGAAATAAAGATTTTCCGCAACATTTAGCAATATAAATGAGTTACTAAAGGCTAAAATAAACTTCATTTAAAAGAATAAGATGCCTCATATTTAGCTAAAAGAACCGGAAATATATATTTAAGTATTTTATTTAAAAGCTAGCTGTAACTATGTAAACACAAAATTTCAGATATTATGTTTTGTATTTAAATGTTGTGCAAATTAAAGCAATAAAAATTATTTACTCACACGAAAATTAAAACATTTTGTTGTTTACTTCAAATGTTTATTAATAATTATTTTTCTTACAAATAAAACAAAGGCTTTAAAACTGAATATCATAAAAACGTAACAGTTCAAGAAATATGTTAAATCCCTCTGCCACCGCTTCCTTCTTCAATGGAGAATAGATCGGTGATTCTATTTTTAATAAATCTCTGTGTTTTAATAAGTATATGTAGTATTTCGATACCAATTTGTGTTCACGAGTTTTCGAAATCTTAAGATTTTTGATAATGCTTCGTAATTCTACAGACACATTGCGAAATAATTTATTACCCTCAACAATGTTTTCATCAATAAATTTGTCCATTAAAAATGGTAATAATTTCAACTCTTTATGAATTACTCCAACATCACTAATATTTCGACACAATTTACATGGTTTAAACATTTTGAAATTTTTTGTAGTTATTATCGAAAACAACAAACTTAAAATAATTCTAAAATTAAAAAATATGACCATAGAAGTGACATTCAATGCGTTTCGCGTTATACTGACAGGATAACTGGCATGTGTTAAACGTCGAGACATATTCAAAGCCAACTTGTACGATTTCACTCATCTGGAACTATGAGGACACAGAATTTTGAATATTATATTATGGTTCTTAATTAAGTTCTGTAAATTTTAGCAATATAAATGACTTACTAAAGGCTAAAATAAACTTTATTGGAAAGAATATTGTGCCTTACATTTAGGTAAAACCACCGGAAATATGAATTTAAGTATTTTGTTTGAAACTGAGTTAGGAACTATATGAACAAAAAAATTCGAATATTATTATTTTTTTTAATCTTCCATAAATTTTAGCAATATAAATGAGTTACTAAAGGATAAAATAAACTTCAATGGAAAGGATATTATGCCTCATATTTAGCTAAAATCACCGGAAATATGAATTTAAGGATTTTGTTTGAAACTGAGTTAGGAACTACATGAACATAATATTTCAAATATTATATTTATTCTTTTAATCTTCCGTAAGTTTTAGTAATATAAATGAGTTACTAAAGTCTAAAATAAACTTCATTGGAAAGAATATTATGCCTCACATTTAGCTAACATCGCCAGAAATATGAATTGAAGTATTTTTTTTGTTTGAAACTGAGTTAGGAAGTATATGAACACAACATTTCGGGTATTTATACTATTTTTTTTTAACCTCCCATAAATTTAAGCAATGTAAATGAGTTACTAAATGCTAAAATAAACTTCATTGAAAAGAATATTATACCTCAAATTTAGCTAAAATCACCGGAAATAACAATTTAAGTATTTTGCTTGAAACTGAGTTAGAAACTATATGAACACAACATTTCGGATATTATTATTATTATTTTTTAATCTTCCGTAAATTTTAGCAATATAAATGAGTTACTAAATGCTAAAATGAACTTCATTTAAAAGAATAAAATGCCTAACATTTAGCTAAAATCACCAAAAATATTAACTTTATTTTATCTGAAACTAAATTTGGAATTATGTGGACAGTGGACACAAAATAATACTAATATTTTAAATGATTTCATTACAAACTTACTTCAAATCTTTTATTATTTTAACGAAGGTAACAAATAAATGCATTTTGATAAGTTTAACATAAAATTATACCTACTACTTCTAATAATTATTAACATAAACATTACAGTTATTATAAATCACTTTATTAAAGCCACTGTTAACATCTGTGATACCAGTGGTGTTATTTTTAGTAACACTGCCTGTAGTGGGATTGGGATTTGATGACTCTACTGAGATACGCTCGGGGTCACTGCTACTGCAAGAACCTTGCTGCTGACGTACACTTAATTATTTTTTCATGATCTGTGCTGTTCATTTGCAAGTACAGCTTAATCGATTGACTACTTCCATGTCCTGTAAGCTTTATTAATTTCTGCTCTTCAATACCAATTTGCGACAAATTCGTAACAGCCGTAGCTCTAGCTGAGTGGTTGGTGACTTTAGTCTGTTTTGTATTAATTCCAATTTTTTTGGCAGATGATCTTAGCCAAGATGAAATTGTGTTTTTTTCCAACAGGGCTAGTTTCCTTTAGTTTTTTAAAAAGACGTACCGGACATTTTGTGGGATTTTCTTGGTTCGCCACCAACCATTTACTATCAGCAATCTTCTTAGAGCCACCTTGAGTTGTTTTGGTGAAGATCGGATTGTATTCTATACGACCAGTAAAATAGCCCATGTGGTCCAGTTCTTCAACAAAAAAGTAAATTTTTGCATTATATCCTCCTCCATCCCTCCAGGCTAGTTCACGAGCAGCTATATGGAAGAATTTTCTTTGAAGTCCATCAGGATTTTCTTCATTTTAAAGATCTACTATCTGATCATATTCTTTATTTAATAGAGCAGCGGCACTGACTTTTCTTTTAGATGGATCGCTTTGTAGAGTTCTTCTTTTCGCATTTCTAGCCGCTCGAGCACACGCAAACTCAATGTCTGAGAACGGATCAAATTTTATGTTAAAATTATTGTAATAAAATTCTTGAAGCTGCTGGGCAGTGGAGTTCCACATAACCTTAACAACACCTTCTTTATAATCTTTCCACTTTTTTTTTCTCATATTGAAGGCCCAGTCTTCTAAAATTTCAGCTAATTGTGTAATTGCAGTCGAGCGATCATTAATACTATATTCCTTCTCTACGCAAAATTCACAAAACTGCTTCCACACACTGATTTTGAACTTTACCGTGTTATCTGGAACTAACTTCTTTACATGCTTTTTTATAACACTTGCTGCATTATAATTTTTTTTTTCTAAAAACAATACCGATAGTACTAGTAAAATGGAATATTCTAGTTCGTCGAGATCTCCTGATGAGGAATATATCGATATAGTTAGGTATATAGAACGCCCAAGACTTTATCGTGAAAGAGAAGATCAATATGCAAAATATGATGATAAAGAATTTCGAGACAGCAAAGCATGCAGCTGCCTTGCAGCAACTAACATTGAATTATCTGGCAATTGATTACCAAGCTTCAGTCTTTAATAAAATTTTGCATTTGTTCAATCTCTTTTTTTGTTCCCGACAATAGGATGTAAAAATTTTGCATGATTTCAAAACACACGTTCTTGTCAAAATCTGTAAAGTTGCGAACACGTTTGTCTTTAGCTTCCATCTCAATATTATCCATAGGCAAATAAACTAGGCAAATTCTTAACTTAAACAATACATCAATAAACACAAACACCTGGGAAGTTCAGTTATCTAACCCATATCAAAATGTAAATAATAATACTTCAGTCCTGACTACCTATTCATCTAATCAAGAAATCCATTTTTAAATAATTGTTATAAATATTATATTATTATTATTAAGATTATTTTAGGTGGCCGATAATAAATATAAACTTATAAAACGGAAAATTTGTCAAATTGCTATTAAAAGTAGATAATTTAAACATTACCTCAACCGAGAAAAAAATACAAAGGAAACGACAGTGATTCGGTGAACGGATAGCCGGTTTCACGATCTGCTTACGATGCTGTCTTCACTAGTCCTCTATCTATACATCATTTCCTGAATTAACACTTCTTTGGTTTACGAAATCTTTAAATCTGCTATTTCCACCTACAGTTAGAACTAAGATATCCATTTGATTGTTATTTGGAGTTATTTTTACATTTGGCTTACGTTCGGAAGCCCGTATAAAGTTGTAGGTTCGACAACTTTATCTGTCTAATAGCTATCAGTTGAATAACTCGAAATGTTGAGAAACCGGGCATTAGTAAGTTTAATTTTTAAATTAATTAATCGACGAAATTGTGAAATTTTCTTACCGAATACCCCACGTGTTAAAATTAATTTCCGGTAATTTTTTTTCTCGGTTTCACTCATGTTTTTGTTGATAGAAAATTCTCCCTCTTCGGACTCGGGATAATTTTCACAACAAAAACATTCGTGACCTTGAAAAAATTTACCGGCAATAATTTTAACACTAGGGTATTACAAGTGAAAAATCATTTAAACGCACTAAAATTTATATTTTTAGTAACTTTCGGGTTATAACTTGCAAAGCAAGCTATTTACGCAAAAAGTGCTCCTATAGTAAAATAAAGCGAAGAAAATTACCTACAATTTATATATGTTAATATTTTTTAAAAATACGAACTGTACCCTTATCCGTTGCCTCTTTTTGACGACTATGGTATGAGAAAAGGAACCAAGTCTGCTTTATACAAAGCATTCACTCCAACTGAACAGGCAAATCTGGCAGCAGCTTTAGGGTATGCTTTGGTGCGGCACCCCAGATGTATGAGCAATATTCTAAGCACGGTCTTATTTGCGCTTTGTAGAGCAAGAGCAACTGCTGCGGTGTATACAGTTTTTTGTTGCGAAATAGCGCACCAAGCTTCTGGGAGGCTGATTTTGCGATGTTAGCAACGTGATCATGCCAGGACAAATTGCTGTTGACCGAGACATCCAGCAGTCCGATTGACGAGGATGAAGGAACGGTCGATCCTGCCATAATGACGTCAGGGCCCGCCGGATTGGCCCTCTTGGTAAATGTGGCAGCTTGGGTCTTTGCTGCATTAAACTGGACCAAATTTCTGTCGCCCCAAGTTTGAACTTTCTCCAGGTCTTAATTAATTGCTATAATCTGCTCCTGCCTGCGGTGATAAGTCTCAGTCGCTGGTAGAGGTTTTTCTGATCTAAATTGGGAGACAAGGGTACTGTCATCTGCAAAACTGTAAACAGGATTATTCGTTTCGGTCAGCAGGTCATTAATATAGATGAGGAACAGAGTTGGTGAAAGTATTGCGCCCTGAGGCACGCCCGCGTTAATGGTGAACGTGTCTGAGATGTGTCCATCAACTGCCACGTGCAGAGATCGGTTCTTAACGAATCTGGCAAGCCAGCTGCAGAGAGAGGCTGGCAGTCCGAAGGACGGCAGTTTGTTGAGCAGTCCGTCATGCCAAACTCTGTCGAATGCCTTGGACATATCCAACGCAATCGCGCGAGACTCTCCGTAGTTCTCAATTGCCCTACTCCATATATGAGTGATATAGGCCAATATATCTCCTGTCGATCTCTCTTTGCGAAAGCTTATTGATTATCGCTGATTATTCTGTTGTTCTCGAGGTACTTGAGTAGTTGCTGATTAACTACACGTTCCATGACTTTGGAGATTATTGGAAGCAAGGCAATTGGGCTATAAGTTTGAGGGCGTGGGTTTCTTGCCTATTTTTGGAACAGGTTGCACTCGAGTGACTTTCCAAGAAGATGGGTAAATCCCTTTTCCGTAAGACAGAGAAAAAAGCCTGGAAAAAAATGGGTGTTAGTTCGTTGGCGCAGTTCTTTAACACGATGGCAGGTATTCCGTCCGGTCCTGAGGCCTTCTGCGTATCCAGTTCTTTAAGGATTTTACGAATATCACGGTGATGAAACTTGACTTCTGCCATGGTAGTGTTGATGTTCGATATGGTGGGGAGAGCCTTGCCTTGGTGGACGTCTAAGGTAGAATGCGATGAAAACATTTTGGCGAGCATGTTTGTTTTTTTCCTTGGCTGTAGTCGCCGTGATGCCACGTTCGTCTGTCAAAGGTGGGAGAGACGTTTTTGTAAAGTTATTACTTACTGCCTTTGCTACCGACCAGAAATTCCTTGAGCCAGTGGGGCATTGCAAAAGTTTATTTCTGATCCTTTGATTGTGTTTGTCCTTAGTTTCGTCGATCACACCTTTGCATTCATTTCTTGCTTCGAAAATACAAAGCATTATTTGATTTTGGATTATTTTTTTAATAAATAAAAATGGCAAAATCATTTTTCTGATTGATCGGAGTTTGTACTTAGTTGACTAGTTTATAGATGAAGGTTATATTATTTGTCTATGTCATTGTGTATTATAAAATCGGTGTATACAAGTACAATTTGAATTTTTTTCTCCTACTTAATGAGGCAGTTTGAGGTTTAAGAGTTAATATTGGGCCGGAGTATATTCTATATAAAAATATATCGCAAATATTTATTCTAAATATGTTTTTTTGTTGTTCTTTTTAGTTCCAAGAGAAAGAGAAGAAGCGGTATCAAGCCGAACAGCAGAGGTTTGAGTTGAAACATCAGAGGCAGCTTGAGGAATTAAGGTGAGTTAATATTTACGCGTGCAGTATTTCGCACGCCTAAAGACTTTTGCACTTTGGTCAAAATGGAAATGTGTTTTTTTTTTACTTCCTCACATCTGGCTATACAGGAAATGTATTAGACAAATTAAATCATAGTATCAGAAGAAAATGAGTCAGTGAATGGAGTAAGGGTTATTAATCTAAATCCTAGGAGCATTCGATTTAAGTCTTCAGAACTAGAACTCTTCTTACATTCTAGGGCATACCCTGAAATTGTTTGCATTACAGAAACTTGGTTGATCAACTTAGAAGCTACATGTTTTAAACTTATTAATTATGAACTAGCAACGTACTTCTGCAGAAACTCCTCGCGCGCTGGTGGTGTGGTTATTTTTGTTAGGTCGGACTTTGGCACTCATAAACAATGTTTACCTTGCAGTTGGTTGCCTTTTTCTCCACTAATTTTTCCTATATGATGGAGCCTCTTCGGCTCTGGCTCCAGGATGTAAACAGCACAAATGAGGACTTTGCTTTGTCAAATCATTTTGAGTGTACCGCAGCTGTGATAAAAGCTATGAACAATGTAAAAAATTTAGTTTTTTTAACTTTTAGTACATACCTCGATACATTGCTGAAGTTTCTGTGTAAACGTAATTTTTTCATCTTTTTTTATGGTGATTTTAACTGTGATTTTAATTTTAGATCTAGGGAGGTATTGAATACTGTAAATGCATTTAGCTCATATGGTCTTGAGCAAGGCTTTTTTGAGCCTTCTAGAATTCAGGGTTCATCCTGCACCTTAATTGATAATGTATTTACGAATACTACCCTGCTGTCGACCAATACATTGGATTTAACTTTTACCGACCACCGAGCACAGGTCTTAAGTTTTGACTTAGGTGACTATGCGAGTGTTGGTCCAGTCGATTTTTGTACTGCGAGTTCTAGATCTTTCTCTCAGGAAAACATTAATTATTATTTTAACCTCCAACTGCCTAAAGAAAATTGGCTATCTGCTATGAAGACACTGAACTTGGAGGATAAATTTACATATTTTTTTGATACATTTTATGGTCTTTTTAAGATGTGTTTTCCTTATGTTACTAAACGCACATCCACCAAAAGAGTGTCCACTCCGTGGATAACGCCTTAAATTATTAATGAAGGTAAACAATTAAGACTTCTTCATAGCCAACTGAAATCTCTGAATAACCTTGGAACGCTTTTGTCATATAAAAGAAGATTGAGAGCTCACAGGGAGAATATTGCCACTGCAAAGAAAACTTTTAATTCACAAAAAATACTGACTTTTTTTTTTATGGCAGTGGCACACACACTAAAGGGAGATCCTATGGCGCTCGACGAGCGGTGTGTGTGCGAAGATGTTGATTAACACGGTTCTTGAATATTTGTAGGTCGTAATTAGTGGGAAACAGATGTCCTGGAAGTGAGTTCCACAGTGATGCAGTGCGCCAGACAAAGGAGTTCTGGTAAAGCGATGTTCTAGGTGTTTCTAGTTGTACGACGAACTGGTGCGCTCCTGCCGTCTGTCGGGACTGTCTGACAGGAGTTGCCAGGGGCGGGATTATGCGGGCCAAATCCTGGGAACATCTGCCGTGAAAGTATCTGTAAAACAGAGACATCTCGGCCACATGTCTGCGATGTTCCAGACTATCCAGATTCCGGGTCAACTCCGGATCGCCGACGAGACGCACAGCCCTCTTCTGAATGGAATCCAGCAGCTTTAGGGTATGCTTTGGTGCGGCACCCCAGATATGTGAGCAATATTCTAAGCACGGTCTTATTTGCGCTTTGTACAGCAAGAGCAACTGCTGCGGTGTATAGAGTTTTTTGTTGCGAAATAGCGCACCAAGCTTCTGGGAGGCTGATTTTGCGATGTTAGCAACATGGTCATGCCATGACATATTGCTGTTGACCGAGACACCCAGCAGCCCGATTGACGAGGATGAAGGAATGGTCGATCCTGCCATAATGATGTCAGGGCCCGCTGTATTGGCCCTCTTAGTAAACGTTGCTGCTTGGGTCTTTGCTGCATTGAACTGGACCAAATTTCGGTCGCCCCAAGTTTGAACTTTCTCCAGGTCTTGATTAATTGCTGTAATCTGCTCCTGTCTGCGGTGATGAGTCTCAGTCGCTGGTAAGGGTTTTTCTGATCTAAAGTGGGAGACAAGGGTACTGTCATCTGCAAAACTGTAAACAGGATTATTCGTTTCGATCAGCAGGTCATTAATATAGATGAGGAACAGAGTTGGTGAAAGTATTGCGCCCTGAGGCACGCCCGCGTTGATGGTGAATGTGTCCGAGATGTGTCCATCGACTGCAACGTGTAGGGATCGGTTCTTAAGGAAACTGGCCAGCCAGCTGCAGAGAGAGGCGGGCAGTCCCAAGGACGGCAGTTTGTTGAGCAGTCCGTCATGCCAAACTCTGTCGAATGCCTTTGAAATATCCAACGCAATCGCTCGAGACTCTCCGTAGTTTTCAATTGCCCTACTCCATATATGAGTGACATAGGCCAATATATCTCCTGTCGATCTCTCTTTGCGAAAGCCGTATTGATTATCGCTGATTATTCTGTTGCTCTCGAGGTACTTGAGTAGTTGCTGGTTGACTACACGTTCCATGACTTTGGAGATTATTGGAAGCAAGGCAATCGGGCGATAGTTTGAGGGCGTGGTTTTCTTGCCTTTTTTTGGAACAGGTTGCACTCGAGCGACTTTCCAAGAGGATGGGTAAATCCCTTTTCTGTAAGAAAGAGAAAAAAGCCTGGAAAAAACAGGTGTTAGTTCGTTGGCGCAGTTCTTTAGCACGATGGCAGGTATTCCGTCCGGTCCTGATGCCTTTTGCGTATCTAGTTCTTTAAGGATTTTGCGAATATCACGGTGAGAAAACTTGACTTCTGCCATGGTAGTGTTGATGTTCGGTATAGTGGGGAGAGTCTTGCCTTGGGGCACGTCTAAGGTAGAGTGCGATGAAAACATTTTGGCGAGCATGTTTGCTTTTTCCTTGGCTGTTGTCGCCGTGATGCCACGTTCGTCCGTCAAAGGTGGGAGAGACGTTTTTGTAAAGTTGTTACTTACTGCCTTTGCTACCGACCAGAAATTCCTGGAGCCACTGGGGCATTGCAAAAGTTTATTCCTGATCCTTTGATTGTGTTTGTCCTTAGTTTCGTCGATCACACGCTTGCACTCGTTTCTCGCTTCGATAAAATAATTGCGATTTTCAGCGGTCTGATTTTGCTGCCAGTACTTATAGGCTTGCTGTTTCCTTCCTACAGCTCTTTCGCATCTTTTGTCGAACCAGGGCTTTCCTTTTGATGGTAACTTGATGGAATCTTTCAAGAGGAGACTTGTCTCTTTTTTGGATGCTTTTAACATCCTGTCATGCCACCAGTTCGGGTTCAGAGCTGGAATATACAACGGATGCCATAATCTCCCTTTATACTAAAATTTTTAATAATTTTGATTCAAAATTAAAGTCTGTGGGCATTTTTTTCAATTTTACTAAGGCGTTTGATACCATTGACCACACCATACTTCTAAATAAGGTTTTTCACTACGTAATAAGAGGCCCAGCTTACAGGTGGCTGGAATCATATTTGTCAGCTAGGACCCAGGCTGTCAGACTGAAGGTTGGAGATCGAGTAGTGCTACCTGATTGGGTGGATGTTGTAACTGGTGTTCCACAGGGGAGTGTTCTTGGACCAATTCTCTTTTTGTTGTTCATTAACGACTTGCCTCTCTTGGTTGATGACAGCTATATTACTCTTTTTGCTGATGATACATCTGCCGTTGTCACAGGACGTTACTATGAAACTCTTCACTTGCAGGGCGGCAAATATATAGCTGAAATTGCAGACTGGTGCCAGAAGCATGTTTTTGTTTGAATGGCTTAAAGACCAATTTTATTGTATTTACTCCAGTACGAGCACTTCAGGATAGAAGCCTACTGCTAAGAGAGGGATCAACTAACTTAATTCAGCAGGACTCCTCCAAATTCTTGGGAACTGTACTTGATAGACATCGGTCTTGGGGTGATCAGGTGGAGTCAGTGTGCAGTAAATTGTCTCGTGGAAACTATGCCATTCTCCAGCTCCGAGATCTTGTGTATGCCTTTACCCTTAAATCCTTTTACTATGCAGCAGTACATTCTACTCTGGCCTACGGCTTGTCCGCCTGGGGCAACTCTTGCACTATACAAAGGGTTTTGTTAAGTCAGAAACGCATTATCCGCGCTATGCTTAGACTTTCTTTCAGGGAATCATGTCGTGAATCCTTTAAGAATGGAAAAATTCCAACTGTCATAAATATTTATATTCTGCAATGTGCATGTCAAATATTTAAGAATTGTAGTAAATACTCAAAATTTGGCGACATTAATTACTACAGAACTCGTAGCGCGGATAAATTGTGTATTCCTTTGGCTCGATTGTCTTAGGTGCGAGATGGTCCTGTAATTACCTCACTAAAAATTTTCAATCACCTGCCAGAAGGTGTTAAGGGTGCTACAACACTTCCAGTTTTTAGAAGGGCTCTTAAGATTCTGCTAGCTGACTACCAATTCTATAATTTGACTGAGTTTTTTAATTGCAACTTTAACTAGGTTTTAGTTTATTCTATAGGTTGTTGAGAAGTATTATTGTAGTATTATTGTGATCCATTCTAATTGACAATTCCGATGCATTGTAACATTTGTCTATGGAAATAAATCATTTTGATTTTGATTTTGGAAGTATAACTAATTAAACAATTAAAGGAATACAACATAACATGCAGAAATCCAAAAATTGAATCGTTCATTTTTGATTTCTCAGGAAATTGTGTTCTTGATAAAGGGAAATAAATTTTAGATAAATACATGGAGACCGAATAATATACAAATGTGATAAAAAAAAATTGATGCATATAAATCGTCCCTTTAAAGTAGAATACAATTTAAGGTATACAATTAAAATGATGTGTCTATTCAGAGGTTTTTTGCTTATATTTTTGTGTTCTTAACGCCTGTTTTAGAAATGTGCTTTAAATATTTCCCATTTTGAAAGTTCACGTTTTCATGCTTTTTTGTCCTCCCTGTACGTTCCTTGGTGATATCAGAGTAATACAAAAAGTTCTCCATTTGTAACCAAATTTGAGCACACGCTGCAAGCTTTAAAATGCGTAGGATTTTCGCATCTTAGAAAAATATCTACTCTTGAGCCCTGTATTTAACTATGTTCATAAATAACTTTAAAAAATAAATCTGTCTGTTCCCACACGATGTTTCTGCAGTTTGAATTTTTTCATTTGACGGAAACATTTATCCTTTTAAGCTTCTTTTGGTGTGTAGAAATAGGTAAAAATCTGAAAGGATCGAATCAAGATAATATGGTCCATGTTTTGACAGCATAGCATTTATTTAATTTGAATTTTATTGTCTTCAGAACTTTTTCACATTGAAGTAAAAAAGTTTCAATCGATTTAACATATTTTTTAATACAGCTGAACTAAAAATTACCTGTTTTAGAGCGATGAGTGAGGCAACTATAAAAGAACTTGAGCAGCTGCAAAACGAAAAGAAGAAGATGCTGCTCGAACACGAAACGCTGAAGTTGAAACAAAGAGAGGAGCAGTTCATGATGGAGCTGAAGGAGTGGAGGGCTCAACTGAAGCCTCGAAAACAGGTAATGTGCATCCTTAGTAATACTGGAAGATCTTTTATTGTAATTTTTCAAATTGATGTTCTAACAAGCTTTAACTCCAGCACACGGCTTTCTAATGCAAATTCACCATTTTGTGGCTTATTTTTATTTCATTCTTAACAGTACTAAAATACATTGATATCATGGAAAATTTAGATGACGCTATGGATTACAAACTGTCGGCGTATCATCTGAATTGACAGAGAAACGTCAGAAGTTTTTTTGTACATTTAGCAAACTTCTTTACAGCGATGATTAAAATGGCAACATCGGGTCGCTAGGTGCTATAGGGCTAATAACATTGATGTAATAATTTTTGCAACTTGTATTGTACCCAACGAAAATTGTTCGCTTTAATATGATCTGAAACTGTTTATAATGAACCAAAAGGCATTTTGTTACTGATGTATTTAATTTTGCTTATATTTGGTAACACATCAAAAGCGCTGATTTTACGTATGTATGTTATGAGATTTTTGATCCCTGGTCAATATTCGCCCAATTTCAGTTGCATCCAAGTTTTAAGTAGGTAAAAGAAATGAAAACATAAAGTCTGCTCATCTATCTAAATGAAGAAAGATTGGATTGTTTTACCGTGTTGATGGATAAGCTTGTTGGTTCGTCATAGGTAATATATCCTTGCACAATAATACAGATTTTTCCTCCTTAAAATAACTGTCTAGAAACTTGAAGAACAGCTTCATAGGGAAGCTTTGCACTGCAAGTATGTTCAGTTCCTGCCTCGTCTAACTATCCCTGCACCAGGTAGTTCATCGGACTATGACGTTCCGCAAGAACCCCGGCAGAGGGGGCCCGTGTCGGTTCCCTCGAGTCCGTTTGCTGACCGCAGACGACCCTCATGGGGCCACCAAAGGACCTGGAGCACGGGAGTTCTTAGCCAAGCATCTAGAAGTTTCAGTTCTAGCAGTGGCTTTGGGGTTCCCGACCGTAGAATTGTCGAAGAGAAAAGTTTCAATCTGGAGCCGAGCGACGATTCTGCCGCTTGAGAAATGTTAATATTTTAGTTGCGATATTTTTAGAGGTATCTACAAGATTTCCCTATTTTGTTGGTTTTGGTAGTTGCCTTGGTATCGCCAGTTCATAAGTTATGGTTTGTTTTTTTTTGTCTTCGTCATTGGTTACTTTAATATAGTATTTTAGGCGTATATGAAAAAAACTCTTTGCTCTTTCAGTTGTCTTTGTTGTTTTTGTTTTAATTTATTACCCCTTTATTTGCTTTGTTTGTGTTTGGTAAGTAACAGAAGAAGTGTGGAACTGAATCAAATTATATGTGAATTTGGCATCAACCATTTCTATAGCGGCTAGTAATCAGATATTGGATTTTTTAGAATTTAACTGCTTGTTGTTGAGCAAGACACATAATAGCGGCATCGGGTTTATGAATTCAATATGAATCTGGATATTTACAAAATACAGTGAACGTCACATACAAATCTTTACAGACAAGAAATTATATTAACATATTCACTTAGCTGCTTAGTAAATGAATGATGTTTGTAGACTACACATTTGACAATCTATTTATTTGAAATTATTTTGCCATGTTTTGCAAAAATTTAAATTAAAAGAGCTGAAGAAAAAGTTCAGAGATGGAGTGAACAATTATTCTGTTATTTCCTTAATAGTTATTTATTGTAGTAACAAAATATCTCATTTATTTTGTGAAGCATATCTTTGTTTGTCATGTCTATGTTGATGTGGAGCTTGGTATCTGAGTTCTTGTTGTTTCCCTGTTAATTGTATTGTTATTTTTTGTTTATATATCCATAGTCGTTGTATTGTGTATCGCCAAATCATTTTCGGAACACTGGTATTCATTCCGCGCGAGATATACCAAGAGATATTGATAAGTTTGAGGCTTAGTCTAGATAGATGGAAAAAATATGTATATTGTCCAATGTATTACAAGTGTTAAGGTATGGTTCCGCTTGTGCGTCGGACGCGTGCAGTGGCTGCATGCATTTGACGTTGCGTTTTAATGGTTCATCTAGTGCAGCAGCTTTAACGAACAGTGCGCGTTTTTAACTGCCATGGAATACATACTCGTGCTTCAGATTTTGAAGGCAGGACAAGATGAACTAATTTTAAAGTACATAGAAAACAAAAAAAAAAGAACAGGAACGCTGTACACTCAATATACAAACGCAGAAGTGTCGAAGGCACCTATCGTTTACACTAATGTTTTTGTAATCTGCATGAGATGCGTCATATAGTGATTTATAGCGAGATACTACAATAGACCCTTAGCCTTGGTATTTATCGATTTCTATAAAGCATTCGACACGATCGAGCTAACATCAATCATAGCAGCAGTGGAGCAGTGTAGAATAGATTATAGATATACAAGGCTTATGGAATACATATACAGTAATGCCACCACAACTGTAAAACTTCACGAATCAACAGGCAAAATTAAAGTGGGCAGAGTAGTTCGGCAAGGGGACACCATTTCGCCTAAAATTTTCACAGCTGTTCTCGAATACGCAATGAAATCATTGCTTTGGGAGAATAGAGGCATCAATATCGATGGTGAAAGGATAACACACCTTAGATTCGCAGATGACATCGGAGATGCAAAACAGGTGCTCGAAGAAAAAGTCGGTCTCCGAATAAATGCAAGGAAATCCCAAATAATGGCTAATCTAGTGCTTGCACAGAACATCAGAATATGCGACTCCGAGATAAAAGAGACGCATATGTACTGTGATGAAAATTAATTATGTATGGCGTTGGGTGCCACTTATAATGAAATTGATCAGTTGGGCGTCAATTTTTTAGTAGGGGGTGGGTTGTCTCTTTAACTGAAATTTGTTTGGGCGCCAGAGTTCCTAGAGACAATGCGAACTGAATATGAATACTTAAATATCAGTAACTATAAAGATAAGAATATCAGAAATTTGCCCTTATAATTCGTGTCTCACAGACCTCAATTTTGCGATAAATTAAACAAAGGAATTCAAACAACAATATATTAATTTTACAATTAATTTACAAATATGAGTGATGGTATCATGTGAAATGAAGATTATCAATATAATTAAATTACAAATATAATTGATAAAATTATTTGAAATAAAGTTTATGAATAAATTTACTTAGTGATAAGAATTAAAATTAAAAGATTAAAAAAAATTTAATTATAACAGATAGTTGGTCTTCACAATAAATTTATCTTCTGACTGACTGATACTTAACTTCGTTCAGTTATTCTGTAACCATGCGATCGTATTGGGACCTCCACTGGAACCGCTTCTGCCTGTTTCCAAGTTCAATTGAGTTAGGGTTATCAAGAACTTATAGGTAATCCATGTGATGATTCCCACCAATTTGCATGGTACAGCTGTCGTCGGCGTCTCAAATCAGTCGTAACATGAAAGAAGAAATAGACAAGTCTTAGACCAACGTATACTGCTAATTAACTAATATTCAGGAAAATATCATGTGAACATCAGTGACACTGCTGAACATGAGGAAGCAATCAACAATTTGAAAATTTACTGGTTAAAGCAGATATAATCAAAAACTTGAATTACAATTTTAAGTTAAGCAAAAATTATAAATAACTACTGTTACTCAAGATATCCTTTTTCTTTACTTTAAGATATGAAATTCAAAAGAAATTATGACTGAAATTTAAAATTCAAAAGAAAATTATGGAATTACGTTCCAATTCAGTGACTCTCGGTAAATCTAAACAAAAGATAACTTGAATTTAATGATAAGTAGAAAAATAGAGGTACAACCTCTCTATAAAAGAGTCTTACAACTCCAAATAAGTAATTTCTATTACTTTTTATTTTGGCCCTTGGCACATAAACGATAATTGAGCGTAATTACGCCTCAATTAATTAAAGATAAATACAAGATAATCACAATCTCGCATCGAGATAGAGATCCAGATAAAAGATAAAAAAAAACAGATAAATTTACACATGTGAGATTAACCTCTCATAAATGCAAATTAATGTCGGTACATCAGTGTTGAGACGAGACAGGGCAAGTGCTAATAATTATATGCTTGATGTAACAAATAAACTGAAAATTTAATCAAATAAGCCTGGAAAGAAAAAATATTAAAACCAGCAATACTATGAGGGAAAATTCGGAGAAATTCTACTGAAAATTCAATGTACTACCTTTGCAGGAATATATAAAATTTACTCCGAGAATTCCCCAAATAATACTGTTAAATTTGAATGGAAATACGTAAAATAATGTGCGTGACCGCTAAACGATGAAATAATTACGTTCTCTGTAAATTTGGACTAAACCTATTTCAAATTACATGAATTTGACTAATGAGAGACTCAATTATTCTAGTGTAATATAAAAATGCTAAATTCTTGCTTTAGTCAAATACGATTAAGCGAATCAGAAATAATTATTAATTATGCATTTAAAAATGAAAAAATTAGTGAAATATATCGCAAGATGAATTAAATATTTCAAGATTAAAAATTAACACTTACCCGTCAAGCGTCGCCACAAAGATAAGCGTCACCCAAACTAACCCAATATATACTAAATATAGTAATCTATAGTAAAACAAATCCACAAATTGTAGGTATAAAACAGCTTACTTGTGCTTCTAAATAATTACTTGCACGAAATGATGTTGAAGATGTCACTAGTGACTCAAATCCCAAACATGGAAAACCATTCGTAATTGAACTGAATTTAGTGGAGGAATAAGCTTATATTCCGTTACAGTACAAATACCTCGGGCACGAAATACAAATTGGAAAGACCAATCGAACGCATATCGAGAAATACCCATATGTCTGAAGAGAAAAGTGTATGAACAATGCGTGTTACCGGTAATAACATATGGAGCAGAAACTCTGACATTAACAAAAAAAAGTCAGCAGAGAAGCTGAGAGTAGGCCAAAGAGCTATGGAGAGAGCCATGCTTGGAAACACTAAAAGAGACATAATACCCAATAATAGCATCAGACAAAGAACTAAAGTCAAAGACGTAGTTGACCACATAACTAGAATGAAATGGAGATGGGCAGGTCATATGGCGAGAACATCAAACGACAGGTAGACTAAAAGAATATCGGAATGGCTACCACGAGAAGACACACGTAACAGAGGCAGACCACCGGCACTCTAGAGCGATGATATAAGGAGAATTGATGAGAATTGGATAATGACGGCCCAAAACCGAGAGACATGGAGGAATTTAGAGGAGGCCTATGTCCAGCAGTGGACAGTGACGGTTACAAGATGATTATGATAAGCATTTTAAGATCCTTTACACAAATAGAGCAGTATGTAAAAATCGACCTCTCCTATTGGTCGATCCGCATGGCCCTCCGCTCGTTTCGCTCGCTACGGGGGCTCAAGAAAAGGAAACTAACCAGGCACTAATCCAAACTAACCCAAGGCATACCCAAAATCAAGAAAAAACTGTTTAGAAACATAATCTTAAAAAAAATAATAACAAAAAGCAACCAGGTGAGACCCACCCATTTAAACCTCTCGACCACGAGAGCTCTTGGCAGATATTGATTGCATCACGAAGACATATTGTAATACGAGATGGATCGACCAATAGGAGAGGTCGATTTTTACATAGTGCTCTATTTATGTAAAGGATCTTAAAATGCTAATGATGACTATTTCAATTAGCATAATTTCTTGATCCCCTGTCAATTTATCACGGCTCATTTTGACGATAAAAATTGGAAATAAATATAAAGAACAGGTGAATAATGTACGACGTCGCTGCATCGACTGGTACACCAAGTATGTAATGAATTTCTAGTTCAGTCGCCAATTTGTAAGGATAAAGCGAAAATTTATTTATTTGGTTTATTTAAATATGAGATTCTTTGTCACTGAGGGTGTGAGTTGTCTCTTTCACTAACTATATTGTGGGCGCCAGAGCTTCTTGAGACAATGTAAATAAAAAATAAATATTAAGATATCAAGAATTATAAAGATAAGACATTAAAAATTAATTCGCGTCTTAAAGAACTCGATCGATCCTATAATAAATCAAACAAAATATTTCTAAAAACAATATATATTAATTTAACAACTAATTTACAAGATGATAAGGTTTAAAAAATATTAAAATCTCTATAACCAGATGTAAATACAACTTATGAAGTTTTGGCTTGGAATAAATTAATTAGCAATGTAAATGAAAATCAATGTAAACGATCAAAAAAAATTAATTACAACAAGTAGTTGGTCTAAGCAAACGATCTTTCTTCTGAGAAATTTTACCTATCTTCATTCAGTTATCTGTAACCATGCAATAACTTCGTTCAGCTATTTGTATCCATGCGATCGGTTAGGATCTCCACTGGAAACCTCTTCTGCCTGTACCTAAGCTCACCCGCTATAGGCGTATCCAGGTCTTACAGATAATCCTAGTGGGTACTCCTACTTGTTTACACGGCAAAGCTGTAGATGGTGTCTTCATCTCGAATTAATCGTTACATAAAAAAAAATAAAGGTCTTAGACCAACTAATGCTGCTTATTAACTAATTATTCAGGGAAGTATCCTGTGGACCTCAGTTGAACTATCATACAGGAGGTATTAACAATGACAATTTGGAAATTTACTGGTTACAGCAGGTATAAACAGAACTTAAATTACAATTTTAAGCTGAGCAAAATTCCTAGATAACTATGATTAAGCAACCGTAAATAATTACTGTTACTGAATATATTTCCTTTCTTGCTTTAAGATATGAAATCCAAAAGAATTTATAATTAAAATTTAAGGTTCAAAAGAAAATTATGATTAAAATTTAATATTCAAAACAAAATTAGGAAACTCGTCCAAACAGTGGCTCTCGGCAACTTCCAATAGAAGATAACTAGATTTTTATGATAAATAAGAAAATCGAGGTATAACCTCTCTATAAATGAGCCTTATTATAACTCAAAATAAGTAATTTCTATTACTTTTTTTTTATATGGCCCTTGGCACATAAACGATCATTCAAAAAATAGAAAAAACGAGGTACAACCTCTCTTTAATCGAGACTTATGACTCCAGATAGGTAATATCTATTACTTAATCTATAAATATGGCCCTTGGCACATAAACAATAATTGAACGTTAATTACGTCTCAATTAATCAAAGATAAAGATATGATAATCACTATCTCGCCTTGAGATAGGAACTTAGATAAACGGTAAAGAAAAAAAAAAACAGGTAAATTTACACACATGTACATAAACCTCTTATATGTATAAATTAATGTCGGTACATCATTGATAAAGCGTGACACAGTAAGTGATAATAATTATATGCTTCGCTTGATGTTACTAATAAACTGAAATATTAATGAAATAAGCCTGAAAAAAACTGATCAACAATACTACAACGAAAAATCTGGCGAAATTCTACTCAAATTCAATTAACTACCTTTTACAGGAACATATAAAATTCGCTCTGAGAATCTCCCAGGTAATACTGTTCAATTTAAATGAAAATATGTAAAATCATATCTATAACCACTAAACGATGAAATAATTACGTTTTCTATATATTTGGATTAAACCATTATCAATTTACACGAATTTGACCAATAAGATATTATCCACCAAAAAAAAAACAGCCAAAAATGCTAGCCAATTAAAATCATGGAACCACCATGAACTGATCTAGATCTACAAAATGCTGATAGGGCCACATATCCCTGAACATACACGAAATCATTCTGCTTCAGCCAATGCTCAGTCAGTAAGACCACACTAGGATACTCACAGTGGTATTCAAACCTAAAGGTCACCATAAAAAATTAAGATTGTTGAAATCGTCAATCACTCGAAAATGCAATATAAAAATGCTAAATTCTCGCTTTAACCAAATATAATTAAGTGAATTGGAAACAATTATTACTTATATATTTGAAAAATGAAAAGATTATTGAAAAATATGCAGGATTAATAAAATATTTTGAGATCGGAAAATTAATCACTACCGCGTCAGACGCACTCACCAAGATGACACTTCGTTTCAAAATTTTGTACGTTCTACCGATTTCGGTTTCCAACGCTCTCATTGGGCAATTTAAACATGTGACAACCGGTATCGGAAACCCGGCGTCAAACTAAGGAAAAATTCAACATACGCTGAATGTAGCAATCTATTGTAAATTACATGCTAATTTTACAGGTATTGAACAACGCACTACGTCCTTCATTACCAACTATACGAGATAAGCCCGTTTCCGAACAGATGGCATCACTTGACAAAGAAATCTGTAATTACACGAATTCGCGAATTATGGATGTAAATCTGCGTACCTGTTCTCCTTAAGTAGTTAACTGTGCGAAATATATCCATTCACAGATAGGTGTCACTGCCGATCAATATACTGAACATTGAAAACTATTGATAAATAGATATACTTTAGTGGAGCAGAATAGATTGAATATCTCATATTTCGTTACAAGTAGTCGAATAATTCGCCGCTGCATGCAGCCACTGCATGCGTCGGACGCACAAGCGGAACCAAACCTTACCTGTGTCAGGATAAATGCTAGGCTAAAAATTATTGGGAATAAACTATCGCCCGTCTCTAGCAATTATCTTCAATTTATTTAGTAAATTTTAATGATAATTTTGAACTCCACCATGTATTTTAGTTGCATTAGCTATAATGTAATAAAGTCTGGCCAGTTTGTTTATTAGAAATTACCATAAAAGCCAAATTAATTATCAGTATCTCTTTTTATCATAATACGGGGTTTTTTCAAAAAGCATTTGTGTTAATGACATGTTCCGGATTTTCCATTTTCAGAAACTAGAAGAAACTTTCGCCCAACAGCTTGAAGAACAAGAAAGAGTTTACGGTCCTATGAATACGCCTCTGCTATTACCATCGGACCTCACAGACCTCAATGCCGATTCTTGCAGCCGGGTAGGTCTCAGTTCCACTAGAAGTAGCCTGAGTTCCGTGTCCGAGGGTTAGGACAAGCTAGCCTTAGGATTTGTGTACATATACTTCATTCGTTTAGGATTGGGTCTCTGTTAGTTGACCGGATGTTTAACGAGACAGAAATATCTGCAGTATGGGGTATCGTTAATCAGAGCAATTTAATTTTCATAGTATTTTCCACTTAGCAAGTTTTGTCCCAGAAACCACATTCGATTAAAACTCGGTTTGCTAACAGGGATCTGGCTTCTTATCGTAATATACAGGGCTTAAATCCGTACATATCCGTTTTTGAGCCTAGGAAATGCCACTAATCGATATTGTTATTGAACCATGATTGCAAACGAGTCGTTGGTTTGTCAGTGTTTAAGTTAAACGCTCGCCTTTCTGCTCAGAGCTTTGAAAAAAGCCAAATCATTCGGCGTTTTTTCTAAAACTCAAAGAAAATTCTTTTAATTAGCGCAAGTTCAAGTATGATGTATTAATCAGTTATTAATAAATGTCCTGTAAAAATCAAAGGTAGAAAGAGGCAATGGCTTAGCCTGACTGAGACGGATACACCGTGTATATAATCATATATTAAAACTCAAATATGCTTGTTTTAAACTTCTTTTGTTTGCTTTGGGAAGTTATTTATTTAAATTCTTGAAGTTTATATAATTTTTTAATACATTGTGCATCTTTACGGGCAGTTATCATTCGAAATCAAATTTATCTTTCTTATGGCACCAAAAGAATTTAAAAAATATGTATATTTTAATAAAGGGATAAATACCTTATTATTAATAGAAAAAATGTCATATGAATTGAACTTATTGCAAATACATATACTGATAGGCAGTAAATAAAACTTCAGTTGTCAACTATCAAACTGACATTTAATCGAATGTTTATATGCCAAAAAGGCGGCTAATATTCGTTGTTTGCGCCTATAATTGTTTACCTTGTAAAGTTAACCATGAAGATAATTTCAACGAAAATAAATTACGGTTGTTGGGGACATTATTTTCCTGGTAAACCTAACATGTAGGTAAAAAACTGAGCCCTCACGCCGACGTATTCTTGATAATGTTATCCGGAGATGGATATATTGGGCCTTAGGACATAAATTACCGATAGTTAATCTAGCTAACTTGAGGTGGAAACATTGCTGTTCACGTGCATGGGATTTATTATAGGTACATTTTGTGAGGCTGACAATGTTTGCATTTTGGAATGAAAATTATTAAACTCATTACGCAATTTTCCTGCTAATTTTACTCATAATAGGGTATAGGGTGAATATGAAATGTTTAATATCTATTAATCCTTTGAAGAATCTTCTTATGGCGATTCATTTCTAAAAAAAAGTATATGAGAAATGAGATTTGCTGTATCTAAATAAATTATCAAATAAACATAGACAATGAATAGTTTCTGCGGTAGAATCCTTGGGCACATCGCTGAATAATAATACTAGGGATAATTAGTACACTGCTTTTTGATGTTTAATTTAATGAGATATTTTTCATATTTATACATATGTTTCGGCATGATGAGGCCTTTATCAAGAGTAGTTGAATACTAAAATCTAAATTGTTATACCCTACTAAACCGCCTGACGGTATTTTGTTTTTATTGCACTGACAATTATGCAGGTGTTTAAAGAGCAGGTCGGTTGGTCGTTCGTATTTAAAACGTCTGTGTTTTGTGACTTTTGTATTTCTAGGTACTTCAAAAGGTTCAGCATTTTGCTTTTTGTTTCGGTGTGTAAAAGTTTAACATTATTCGTATCTATAAAATGGTTATTTTCTGTACAATATTTTGCTAAGCCAGAGTTTTTAATATTATGTAAAATCGATTTTTGTGTTCCTTAATCTTAATAAACTGCTGCACACTTGAACTTACACAGACAGATTTTTAGGCAAATTTCAAAGTTCAATATCTTCACCAGGAAAAAAGCTTTTTCAACGCGGTTCGCGGATTTCAAAAGTAGTTTATTCCTGATTAAGCTGCATGACGTAAATTTCACATAGTACTATAGGGTTATGATGTACGGGGTGATCAATATAGTTCTTCAAAAAATCAAAAAGTTTGTGTCTATGACATTTTTGCAAAAAATTTTTTTGGTCGTTACAATATGGTTCGTTAGTAAGGTTACATCAATATCTCAGACGTTTCTGTCAGGTTTTGGATTTAGGCCCTTTAGCCTTGAATACACTATTTTTTTGAAATCCTATAACTTGACATTGGACTGACGGATCTTGATGTTTTTTGCAGATTTGAAATCCTTATTTCATGTAGATTTTCTATGGTTCCAGCATTTTATTTGAGGGTTGAAATTTTCACATTATACCGGGTCAATAATAAACAAAAACGTAGGGTGTTTTAAACAATTTCGTGTACCCTTCGTTTTTCTCTATTATTCACCCGGTATAATGTGGAAACTTCAACACTCAAATAAAATGCTGGAACCATAGAAAGTCTACATGAAATAAAGATTCCAAATCCGCAGAAATCATCAAGATCTGTCAATCCAATGTCAAGTTATAGGATTTTAAAAATCTTATGACCCTAATTTGATATTTAATAGTATATTCAAGACTAAATGGCCTAAATCCAAAAACTGACAAAAACGTCTAGACATATTGATGTTACCTTAATAACGAACCATATTGCAAGGACCAAAATTTTTTTTTGCCTAAATGTCACACACATAAACTTTTTTATTTTTGCATGACTTTATTGATCACCCTGTATATCATAATCCTATAGCCCTATGAAAAATTTACGTCATGCAACTTAATCAGGAATAACTTAGCTTTTAAAATCCGCAAGCCGCTTTCAAGAAACTTTTTTTTGGTGGAGATATTGAACTTTGAAATTTGCCCAAATATCGGT
The DNA here is from genome assembly GCA_016904865.1 of Pissodes strobi. Classification (NCBI taxonomy): domain Eukaryota; kingdom Metazoa; phylum Arthropoda; class Insecta; order Coleoptera; family Curculionidae; genus Pissodes; species Pissodes strobi. Next base: position 66,988 of record MU186434.1, read on the forward strand.
TTGTGTAAGTTCGAGTGTTCAGCAGTTTATTTAAGTTTCGACCAGTTTGTCCTACGTATACAGCTTCACAGTTC
>MU186434.1:72061-89873 GCA_016904865.1 Pissodes strobi
TCTTGAAGTTTACATGAAAGGGCTTACTAATATTATCTAATTTTGTATTCAAAAAATTTTTATTGAAAATTTCTGATAGTCTGAACTTTTGGGGACGCCACAGATTTCTTAATTGCATGTATTCAAATAATAAATATGGTTTAACTCTACCTTTGTGGGATTATTTTATCATTCATATAAGTACAAAAATAAGAGATTTTTAGGGAGATTTGATAAATATTAGGTGCCTTGGTTTGAGAGTAGAATGCAACAAAATATGGTAAAAACCTTCAAAAAGGAACAAACTAACAACTTATTTCGCAAAAGTAGTAGTCTGTAATTACAAAAATATTTGACCACTTCCACAGAGCTTTCAAATGAAGTTCACAACACCGCACCGTTTCTATCGAGTCCACTCATTTTGGACTCATATGTATGGAACGAGGTTTTTTGTGCTTCGAGTAAACAATTCATATTTGAACACAATGAGTCAAATCACCCTTCCGTTTTCAAATTTTTACCACATTTTGTAAAGACGCATCTGCAATCAGTAATTAAATTTAGAATCTATCCCTTCAGTTTTAGAATACCATTTAGATTCTCCTCCAGTAAAACAAAGTCTGCAAATTTTACAAGGAATGAAATACATAATAAAGCTAAGTTTATTGATGTGTACATAGCAAACTCAAAAACTAATTATAAAAGTTTATTATTCTTTTTTAGTAATTAATAAGTTAAAAGCAAGTAGAGGTAAGGGGCAGTGTGATATATACAGAGTGTTTTATTCTTGTAAGTTCTTTTTATATACGGAATGATATCACGGTGTCCTGTATCATATGATATGTACAGTCAATGTATTATTTTATTTTTATGTTAATATTATTATTGAAATAAACTTATAAAACTAATTTTTAAGTTTTTGCGTTTTATTCTTACGTCTGTCCCAAATTTGCCTTTAGCGTGTGGTTTTTTGATATTCTTGTCATATTCCTGTGCATCCATTATTACTATCCTTAAACACATAGGATTAGGTCGTTCACAAGTTTCTGAACTTTGACGTTAAAATCCTGTATACCAACGTGCATTTGGAGGAATCGTTGAGGCTAGATTGAGGGATGACACGACATTTTCAGAGAGAACTTCATTGCCCTTGAAGGGAGTTACGGAGCTCTCAAATGCTGTCTACATAACGCCTACTTTTAGGTTAAAGCTAGTGTTGTAAAAACGTCATTTATACTTAACCGCATTTAAGCACGCCCATGGATAAAAGTGCAAGCCGCCAAAAAATGACCACCTGCATGTGGTAGTTATAACGGTCCATGATTCCTAGAGCTGCCGATAGCCCAACCGACTTTAGAAATCGCGCGAAAAGTAACGTCTTTGATTGGTTGTGTGGGAATATCGAGCCCTTAAACGCGTCATTAAAATTAATTGCAGTTCACATCTCGGAAAGGCAAGAAGCAAGAAATCACTTTGGGCCAGCCGACAAACGCCATCGTTGATCTTCAGGAATCCTAGCGGTACTACCAACTCATCCATTTAATCCCTAGCCCCAAATCTCTGAGGAATTTATGACATTTTACCAAGATTTTTGGCCATTAGCGACTTGGCCAAATTTTCGACAATCTCGAAAAAGAAAGGGCTCTAAGAAGCTTACGGACGAGCCAAAGAAGCCCCGAAGCGAAGAAAAAGACATTGTAGGACCCGCACTCTCAACTGGTACCGAATCAGTCTTACCGGATTTATTGAGTTTTTATGAGATTTTGCAACCTCAGGACTTCGACAATCTCGAAGAAAGGAACGACTCTACTAAGCTTACGGACGAGCCGAAGGAGCCCTGAAAGGAAGAAAAAGGCATTGTAGGGCCAGCACTCAACTGGTACCGAATCAGCATTCTTCCGAATTTATCGAGTTTTTCTGAGATTTTTGAACATCAGGACAGTAGAGTTTTAGGAGGAAAATTTTTTGAAATCAGAAGTTAAGCACTTGTCATGCGGCCGAGTGCCAACAATTCACCGATACCTTCAATTGTAGTGCGCACCCTACAGCAACACCCCGCGAAAAAGGTTAGTTGCAAGCACCTTGAGTCAGCCTACTGGTTTGGGTTCCTCCCATTCACGTATGTGCCTCTCTGGTCCTTCATACTAGTCGTAGTTAAACATTGGGCGAGAGTAAAGCGCGTCGACGGCTAGTTCGGAGTCGAGAGCAGGAGAGCCTCCTGACTCCCCCATACTTTAGCTACTCGGCCTACGGGTGAATAGCGAAATGGCATAGGAGCCGAAAAAAGAAAGTAAGGCTTGTTGATAAATATGCAATGTGCAATTCTTATTGGTGTTAATATGAGAACGCACCCTTGTCATTTTTTTCAATTCGCTCTGTCAGAAATAAAAATGTGATGTCAGGGGTATTCGGTAGTCACGTAGTAGTACGTGGTAGTACTGTTGAATAAGATTGTCTTGTGTTTTGTTAGTTTATACTTACTTTTTTTGCAATACATATTCTTTAAAATCAAACAGTGTCTTTGAAACCAATTTGAACCACGGAGCTCTACAGGTTATGGGCCCAGAGCAGTGCTAAATTTGGGTATTAAAGAAACACAAGAAAGATTTAAAGGTCAGTCAAGGTTAGAAAGGTCAAGTGTAGAAAAGTCGCCGTGAAAACCAAAAGAACAAAATGTCGGGCAACACAACGGCTAACCCAAACTAACCTAAAAGCTTTTGATGGAAATGGTTTTGGGAATTGGGAATTTAGAGTCAAGCTTCTCCTTGAGCAGAATGAAGTTCTGGAAGTTTTAACTGAGGTGTCCCCTACAGAGGCTAACGAGTTAGCAGCATGGAAGAAGAGTGATCTTAAAGCCAGGAATATCCTCGTTCAGTGTATATGCGACAATATTATAGAAATGGTTCGCAATAAAACAACGGCAAAATAAATTATGAATACTTTGAGTGGGACATATGCAAAGAGTGGCGTAGCCTCACAGGTGCAGCTTCAGAGAAAGTTGAGGAACATGAAGTATCAAGTAGGTGATTCTCTGAATAACTAGGTATATTGTAGAATTTGAGAGAACTGTTACCGATTTGAAAAATGCCGTAGGTAAAATTGATGATATAGAAACTATAAGTCAACTTTTCTAACATCTATATCAGAGCCAGCAGAGCCTCAATATCAAAGCGTAGTAACTGCTATAGATATCTTATTTTCACAACCGAATGCAAATGTGACACTTGATTTTGTCAAAAATAAGCTATTAGCAGAAGAAGATAAATTCAAGACTAGTTCAACATCGGAAGGAAGCTCTTCGGCTTTTTATGGCAGCAAACAGAAGAAACATTTTATATTTATGTGGAAAAACTGGTCACAAAAAGGCAGACTGCTTCAAAAATAAAAGGGAAAGTCAAAAAGTAAACATTGCTGAAGAAGATAATCAAAGTCAAACTGAGGTAAGCTTCATTAGTTATCTGCCTGCCTGATGAAAAAGCAACCAAGATGAATAACCACTACAATCCTTTCGAATTTGTAGTAGACTCTGGTTGTACAAATCATCTGATAATTGAATCGTTAGGGTATTTTTTAGTGAATAAAAAGCAAGTTATCCATGTAATAAAAGTTGCAAAGGCCGGTGAATGCGCCAGGGCAGATTATGAAGGGACATTACATTTAGTTTCACAATATGGGCTGAAAATTAAATTAGAAAATGTTTTTGCATGTGAAAATTTAACACATAACTTATTATCTGTTCAAAAGATGGAATCTAAGGCCTTGAAAATAGTATTTCACAATAAAGAAGTCTCTATAAGCAAAAATGAGAATACTATTATAAAGGGAAACTTAGAAGGTAATCTGTACATGCTAAATTTAAATCAGGAATTTGGTGATAAAGCAAATTTGGTAACGGTGTACAATGAAAAAGATTTATGGCATAAGAGGATGGGACATTCTTCAAAATATCCACCAAATGGAGTTTGTGATATTTCTTTGGAAGAAAAACAAACAAAAAAAAATTTAAAAAATTACCAGATGAGAGAAAAGCCAAAAATATCTTGGAATGTGTCTCAAGTGATGTTTGTGGCCCGCTTAATCCAAACTCACATAATGGTAAGAGATATTTCATTTCTTTTATTGACCATTATTCTCATTTTGCAGTACTGTATTTTATGCAAAATAAGAGTGAAACCATATATATATAAACTAATATATCGCTAATCCAAACCAAAAATTGAAGCCACAACTAAAAGACGGAGCTATTTAAAACTCGCATAAGTCGGTCTTTGTCATTCAGTAAGTTCATACTGCGCAATCGTTAGAAACGCTCTGTGATTAGTTGAAAATATATGTAACAGCCAATAAAGTTATCCCCCTGATTGGCGGTAGTTTATTGGATTTAAATTATTGCCGCTTGCAGAGGTTATTTTTTAAAGCGGATATGCTTATTTGCTGTTTATTTTCAAAGCACAAAGACTCTAAAAATGTCTAAAAACAGTTTTAAATTGAAATTACAATTTAATGTGCACAAGATACGATACGAATCACATGACACAATAAAACACAGGTGGATCGATAAACGGAACACGGGTCGGGGCACGGCCACCTATACGACAAACGACAACCAAATTGATGGTCGATTTATTTGTTTACATTAATATTTTCAGTCAGTTTTTTCAATTATTTTATAACGTGTAGATATTATAAATATATTTCGAAAAGGTTTCTTGTGGGAGATTCCATGTAAGCTACCTAGATGTCCTTCATATTTAAGTAAAGATGATGAAGAGAATGTCCACACTAAACGCAGAAAGATCAGATTGAATGTTGAGAAATGGAAAGGGGCTATTGCCTCGGCTATTGCTGAAAGTTTGGATAGAGCAACTACTTACAACGAAATGAAGCAATATCTTTTACTGCGCTACATGAAGCTGATATCAAGATTAATGAACTCGAGGATGGATAGTTGAAAGGAAAAGGAAACTTGTCCTTTTTCTATTTAAATGAACCAGCTGAAGGGTACCCAAGTGTGCAAATGTCTGTGTTTCTGTCAGGTCAGAAGACTTGAAGTGTTTGTGGGAAATTTGTTCATTAAAAAAACATTGTGTTCGGACAAGTCTGATATAAAACTATCAGTACGTGCTGGTTGAGTATATTAAGTACTTTAGATAAAGTGCTTCATGAAGCCAAAATATTTTTGATTGGCAATAAAAATGAAGATGATATAACATCAACTATAGAACTGTAACTTTAGTAACTATTGTATTTTGTAATTGTATGTGTATTTGAGCAACCCTTGGTCTGTTGTGGCTCACATCTGTAGATTCCACTAGGCCAGAGGCTTAATCCCTTTCATGTAATCGAATAGCTGTCTGGGGGTGGAGAGTTTGTCTAGTTTTTTCCATTGCCAGATAGCATAAAACATGCTCCATTGTTTCTTTGCCCTCCAAGCACAAGCGGCATCCTGTTTCTTTGGAAAGCCGTATATCTTGTTCATGTGACGAACTAACTAGATAAACACTTGTATTTTTACTAAAATGGCTTGCATGAAGATTAGAATTCAACAGTGTCTGTCTAGAACAGCTAGTAAAATTGAGCTGCTTCGAAACCTTCGGTTTGCTTTTATTGTTGCAATACTTATTGGTTCATACGACTGCTTTGCATTTTATTCACAGTACTTATACAACATAGAAAAATCACTGCTTTTTGTATTTTTATATGTGATATTTGTTTTACTTAACATGACTTAAGCTAATTAATCATTTTATTTTATCATGTATTCTGTTATTGCTACTTAAAAAGATTGTGCTTGAGTACGTACTGAATAGGTGAACTAACTAAATAAACCATACACTATATGAGTGGCTCAGAACCAGAGATGCCTATACAACATATTTTCAAAAAATAACCTAAATGCTTCTCTGCACTCCAAAAGTACTTCCTAATACGAGCCAGACATGCCTATGCTCAAACTTCATGTTATAATAGTGGTGCCACCTGTTGAAAATACAGCAAATCACAAATGTTAAGTATTTTGAACGCCAAACGTGCCTATGCATCAGTCAACATGGCAGCCACATGGAGTGATACGAGTTCTTTTAGTGATTTTCACGAAGAAGAAGAAGAATATATTCCCAATGAAAGTGGGAGTGAAACACCGGGTAAGTAGTTTTTGATATTGTGTATAAAATAGTTTGATTTTTTCAGCTATTTTCTTGTAAACAGGCGTTGTCAACAAGTGTTGCATAGGCACCTTTGGCTCTTTGTATTTAAAATATTTTGTTGTTTGGTAGGCATAATCATGTTTATAAGTATGTGTTCTTAAATAAATAACTACAAATTTAGTTACCTAGTGTTGGTTGTTTCAGACAATGAAAATGAGCCCCGATCGCCCAAAACCCGAAAACGAAAGTCACATCCTGCAATTAATAAAAAGAACATAAGAAAGCGAAATGTTATGACCGGAGAAGAACATCTGTCAGGCAAAGGCAAGGTGGTCCGAAGGAAAGTGTGTAATTTAGGAAAATGCTGCAGGACCTGCAAACTGCAGTGTTCAGAAAAAATTAATGAAAACCGACAAATGCAAATCTTCCGCTATTTTTATTCTTTGGATTGGACAAGTAAAGATGCTTTTCTAACTGGACAGATTGTAGTTGAAACTTCTAAGAGAAAATTTACCAAAAATGAAAATTCCAGGCGACAAAAGACACGAACATACCGGCTACAAGATGAAAACGGAAATGATCACAGAGTATGCAAAGAATTTTTTAAAAATGTGTTAGATGTATGTGATGGTAAGATTACTAAAGCCCTGAAAAGAAAACAAACGACGGGAACTCCCGTAGCTGACAAAAGAGGGAGGCATACACCTTATAATAAAAGCAGTATTGAAGATCAAAATTACTTAAAAGAATTTATCAAAAAATTTCCCTCATACGAATCACACTATTGTCGACATCACACAGACAAAAAATATTTACCGCCAAACTTAAACATGACACTGATGTACAATGAATATAAAAGGTGCTGCGAACTCGATAATAGAAAAACATTGTCCCTTTTTGTCTTTCGAGACATATTCAATCATTCATTCAATTTGTCATTTCACAAACCCCAGAAGGATACATGTCAAAAATGTGACCAATTCAATGTACTTTTGAGGGCCCTTCCAGACGGCGAAGAAAAAGAGAAGAAAGAAATAGAAAGATCTTTACATCAAAAAAAAGCAGAAGCAATCAAGGAATTAAAAAAGCAGGAAATCCATGAAGCGAAAGTCAGTCAAGGATTGAAGCATGTGGCAGTATTTGACTTGCAACGAACCTTGCCAGTACCGGTTCTGACAACGTCTGTAGCATATTACAAGAGGCAAATGTGGGTGTTCAACCTATGCATCCATGACGAGGTGGGCAACATCGGACACATGTTTATATGGGATGAGAGTATTGCTTCCCGTGGAGCTCAAGAAATTGTCTCATGTTTAATTAAATACATTTCTTTTTTACCAGAAACTCCAGACAAGGTTATCAATTTGTACAGCGACAGCTGTGGGGGACAAAATCGGAACATCAAAGTAGTCTTAGGTCTCCTCAATGAAATGCAGAGAAGAAGCATCAAAGAAATAAATTTAAAATTTTTTGTGTCTGGCCATAGCTTTTCAACGTGTGATCAAAATTTTGGGGTGATAGATAAAGAAAAAAAATATCATGACAACATTTTTGTTCCGGAAGATTGGGTAACTGTTATAGAGAATGCCAAGAAGAAAAAGCCTAAGTTTTGTATTCACAAAATGACAAACAAAGATTTTTTTAGCACAAAGAAACTCGAAAACGATATAGTGAATAGAAAGAAAACTGCGCAAGGTGAAAAAGTAGAATGGCTTAAGATGTCTTGGATTCAACTAAGACAGTGCGAAACCAGGAAGATGTATTTTAAATACAACTATAACAACGAATCTTACTTTTCGGAATTGGACCTAAAGAAAACTGTACGTGGCCGCCCTTCCCTGAATTCCTATATCGAATTAGATTTATTGTTCCCTTCCGGTAAAAGCATAACAGAGGAGAAAAAGAAAGATTTAATTGCTTTAATGAAGTATGTACCACCTATTTACCACGATTTTTATAAAAAATTGAAAATCAATAGTGAAATCGATACGGGACTTGCAGATCCAGAGGATGAGGATACTGAAGATGGAGCAATTGAGTAGTTCAAATTTCCTATTTTAATTTTTTTTTCATGTTATTTTAAAACTTTTCTTTTGCTACTGTGTTAATTTTTGTTCTTGTTAGAGCCAAAAGCGCTTATACTTTTTTCTAATTTAAAATAAAGTTAATTTTTTGCTAAATATTTTTTGCTTCATTATAACCAAATTTTATATATTTTTTACTTCACATGAACGCAAGAATGCGTATTTTTATGTATTCGTCAATTTTCTGAAATCAAATAACTTTGCACCCTATTATCTCAAAACTACTAAATTGTTGGATAGGCACCTCTGGTTCTGAGCCACTCATATATACCTTTTATTTTTTGTGACTCGTTTTACTCTGAGAAATCTACTTGAATACTTATACGTAAAATACTGCCTTTTGCAACTGCTTTGATCTTGGGCTACATATTTCATTTAACTGTAATCACATTTGTTATTAACTAATCACATAGTTTATATTATTAATACATACATATTATCAAAAATGGAAATTATAAGCCAACAAGCATAATACAAAGCAATTATGTTATTCAGATATTCCGTTCATCTACTACTCGTAACTTTAGTTTATCCCTATCTTTGATATGATTTTTATTTCATGTCTATATTTCTCATATTTATTTTTATAATTAATAAACTTGTGTCCAGTTTTACCATATTATCTTATTTTAAGATTAAAGGGAAGCACTAGGTAGTAGAAGGGCAAGATTTGCTGCTTCATGGCCTTGTATAGGTGGCCGTGGTCGGGGTCGGCCTCGGCCAGTTTAATGCGCGACAAACGGACCAATAAGAACGTTCCGTACAGAGCGTGCGCACAAACAACTTCCTGAATGACAAAGATAGACTTATGCAAAATTGATATTCCCCTCTTTTAGTGTTGACTTCATTTTCCACTCATTGTCCAAATGACGGTTTAGCAGTATATTTCTTTTTAAGTATATGAGTGAAACACTCCAGAAATTTAGGGAATATATTGCCATGGTGCAGAATCAATTTCAGAAATTACCACAAAGACTGAGATGTGATAACGGTGGAGAATACATATCCCATGAAATGCGAAATTTTTGCAAACGAAAAGGCATTAGACTTGAATACACCATACCAAGAACACCTGAGCAAAATGGAGTAGCAGAAAGGTATAACTGTACTGTTTTAGATAAAGCTAGATGTCTAATTTTCCAGGCAAACATGGACAAAAATTTTTCGCAGGAAGCTGTAGCCACAGCAGCTTATCTAAACAATCGAATTCCTACTTCAACATTGCCAGATAATAAGGTACCAGCAGAGATTTGGTTTAGACAAAAGCCAGATTTGTCCAAAATAAAAATCTTTGGATGTTTATCCTATGTGCATATTCCTATTGAAAATCGACATAATAAATTTGATAAGAGAAGTCAGAAAATGTATCTTATAGGATATACAAATAATGGATATAGTTTTTGGAATCCAGAAGAAGAAAAAGTAATAGTTGCTAAGAATGTTGTTTTCGATGAGACAAAGATGTTTGGAAATTCTAAGCAAAAAGAAAAAGCTGTTATTCAATATGAAGACACCCCGTAAACATTTCTAATGAAGAAACTGAAATAGAAGAGCAGGAAGGTACAGTGAACGGAAATGAAAGGCCAAAGAGAACCAGGGAAATGCCTGCATATCTCAAGGATTATGAATTAAATGATGAAGGAATGATGGCATTGTTTCTAGAAAGTTCTGACTCCACAAAACTACAAGGATGCCATGTCAGTAGAGCTGTCACCATCAGTGAGATTTAAATCATTTTTGTGATTTAAATAAATTTTTTGATTTAAATACTTTGAGTTTAAATATTTTTTCTGAAAGTGATTTTTAATTTATGATTTAAATCTTTCTGCAAAGTATCTTTGATTTTTGATTTAAAAATAGTATTTAAATCTTCCCAAAAGGATTTAAATCAGTAAAAAGATTTAAATCTTCAAAAAAATTTAAATCCTTAAACAGATTTAGATTTAAATCATTAAAAAGAGTTTAACTATAATAAAATACAGCAATAAATACATCCTAAGTGTTTTAGTTCTATAATATTTTTTTAATGCGTGTTACTTAATTTTCTTTTTTAAATATATATTGGCTATATGGGAAACTTTTGTATTATTGATTTCTTAAAAATTCCCGATAATGTCGATGAAAGTGTTTGCGTCATAAACAAACCCCGTACGAAGTAATCACTCTGTAAAAAGCAAACAAAATACCATAAAAAACCTAGCTAAAAAGTAAAATAGATTTTTCCGCCAGAAAAATATTTCTAGGAAAAATTCAAATCAAAAGTATAAAAAAAAGATAATTGAAATAATAGGATTTTGTCAAATTTCAAGTTCATTTTATCAAAAAGTAATTGTCAAAAAAATATAAAGCTTGTTTGTCACATTGTCAAATATTTAAAAGCTGCTAGCATGCACATAATGAGCTATTTTGTATGTTTGATGTTGTTAGTGTTTTCATTTTAATTAATATAATCGGCTAATAATAAGAAGTGCAAAGTTACCAATTACTATGTGAATGCTAACGGCTTTTAAACATTCGACAATGTGTCGAAAATTCCATTAAAAAAAAAGGTTTAAATAACATTTTAATTTGGTTTTTGTATGTTATTTTGACGTACCTATTGAGGATTGTACTGTTTTTTAAAATTTAGATTGGGTGACGTCACACTTTCGCTTTTTTCACTTAATTTATATAAATAACATTTTGATTACGCTCTAAGGGGTTTTTAATGGTAGGGGAAGTGGGGGATAGTTGATCACAAGGGATACTTGATCAAATTACAGTTTCGTATAACCTGTATTATTCAAAGCCAATTAGTACATTGGAATGGATTAATAACATATTTGGCAACCCTGCAAAATTTTCGTGCCCAATATGAGTTGTCCTCGAAACTCGATACGACGATCAGCTGTTTTCCGCTCTGCAACCTAACAACGCCACCAGGTGGCGTTGCCTAAACAATTCAGCGCCGCGAATTTTGTTCGTTATTTGAATAATATTGTAGTTTAGTTTTTTTTGTACATTTTGATTAAGTTTGTTGATTATTGTGCATCTCTTGAACATATTGTAGTGGCTAGATATTTCAAGGTAAGTGATGTTTCAATAGGTTAAGTTTCACGTGTTTTGAAGGGATACTTGATCGAGCGGTTTGCGGAGATACTTCCCTGAAACCGCTCGATCAAGGTATCCCTTCAAAACACGTGGAACTTAACCTATTGAAGGGACTTCCGTTTCGTCTTCGGTCGAGAGTGCACGTGTCGGGTATCGGCCATTTTGTTCTAGCTGCATATACATATATGTTAGTTTTGGGAATTCATGGTGAACGTTCAGGGACCGGGTAGTTTTCTCCCCGAATAAGATACGGACGTCCAGCCGGGGGTTTGAGCCCCGTGCATGCTACAGATTTTTATGTTTGTGAACGTCCAGCCGGTGGTGTTCGAACCTTAAAACAAGCCGTGCATGTACAAGTCTGAGCCCCCAGGAGTACATACTCGACATACTGAGGGCTCTAAAAATAGTATCTCTATCCATCAAGGTGTAACCAATGTAGAAGGGTCGCTCTACCTCTTGCTAAGCCTGGATAGGGGTCGTTACTGGCTGAATTTTCTCACGAAAAAGGCCATCAGAGAGTTTACTACTACTACTATTAACCTATTGAAACATCACTTACCTTGAAATATCTAGCCACCACAATATGTTCAAACAGGTTATATTTTCAGTCATATTCTTTGAAATAAACGATTTTATTTTGTTTTCAGTTGAATTGTTTTTTATTTAAGTAGTGATCAAGTCTCCCTTGTTCGTGCTCAAGTATCCCACTAAAGGGGACACTTGATCATTTTGCACTATTTTCTAAACAACAATAATACAACATACCCACCTATTTAAACAACTAAACTTATGAAAAATCATGTGCAAGAATGTTGTTACATTTGTGTGTTCTCATTTTTATTATCTAATATATTCAGGGTTTCATAAATTTAGACCTAAACTAAAACTATGATCAACTATCCCCATCCCCCACTTCCCCTACATAACCAACGACGCCAATTCGTTGTACATAACCAACCAAATGATTTCAATCTTTTTTACATTTTAGATAATTTTAGGAAGTATTTAAATATTTTCAAAAGATTTAGATTTTAAAAAATATTTAAATCTTTTGAAAAGATTTAAATATTTCCTAAAATGATTTAAAATGTAAAAAAAAATTTGAATATAAAAAAGATTTATTATTTAAATCTGTCTTTATATACAAAACGATATTTAATTTAAATCGTTTGTCCAAATGAAAAGTATCTTTGATCTTTGATTTATATCATTTTTTAAATGATCTTAAACAGCTCTGCATGTCACAAGGATGGAATGAAGCAATAGAGTGTGAATTAAGTGCAATTAACAAAAATGACACTTGGGAAGTGATAAAAAGACCTAAGGATGTAAAAGTGATAGACTCTAGATGGGTTTTTAGACAAAAAGATTTAAGTGATGGAACATTTATTAAAAAGGCTCGACTAGTTGCCAGAGGCTATCAACAATTATAATGATTTTGATGTGTACTCACCTGTCGCGAGAATGATGTCCATTCGTGTGCTCTTATCCCTAAAGTGTACAAAAAGACTTGTGCATTAATCAACTAGACTTTAAATGTGCTTTCTTAAATGGAGACTTACCTGAACCAGTGTATATGGAGATACCTGAAGAAGTGAAAATAGACAATTCAACCAGTGAGCATGTATGTAAACTCAAAAAGTCTCTGTATGGTTTAAGAGAAGCCTCTAAGTGTTGGCATCAAAAACTTCATACACAGTTAACTGGTCTAAACTTTAAAAGATCTAAATGTGATCCTTGTTTGTATTTTGACAATGATATTTATCTTGTTGTACCGGACACATTTTTTTCTACAATGTATTTCAGGCTTTGACACCTGAACTTTACCTGAAAGTTGAAGTGACAAGAAATAAAATGTCAACCGTTATCATATTTCAGAAATACTAAAATAAAAATAATAACTTTTATCGTAATGAACAGACTAACTGAACAACAAAAAGAAGATTGATGGTGTTATTTGAGGAGGGTCGCAGCATGAGGAGTATATCGGAAGAAATAATAAACTTACCAAAAAGTACCGTTCAAGATTTAAAGGAAAAAATGGCAAAATACCGGCTCTTTTAAATAGATTACGTGGAAGTGGCAGAATAAGAATATCAAACGAGGAACAAGATAACAGACTAGTAACTTTTTTGGAAAACCATCCGTTCCAAAGAGCCGTGGAAGCACGCAGGCAAACAGACTTTCCTGGTTCTGTTAGAGTAGCAAAGGAAAGATCTGGTTTAAGAAATCGTGCTGCTGCGAAAAAAAAACTATTTCAACAACTGTTAACAAGGAGCAGAGAGTGGGCTTTGTTTTGCAGTACTTACAGGAGAGGTTGGGGTTTTGGAGGAATGTTGTCTTCACGGATAAAAAGGCATTTCAATCTTGTAATGGGCGGCTTGGAGTGTACAGACCTCAAAACACCAGATTTGAAGAAAAATATACCCAAACGGTTAAAGCATCAAGTGATAGATTTTCAGTTAATGTGTGGGGATATATGACGGCAAGAGGATTTGAACTTTGTCGCCATATCAATGGCAGATTTACAGCAGAAGTTTATTTAGACATATTACAAAATGTTATGTTGTTACCTTCAGTAATATTTTTCTTCAAAGGAATTTTATTTTTCAATATGACAACTGCCCTGTTCATACGGCAAGAAACGTACTACCTTGACCCCCAAGGAGTCCTGATGTTAATCCCATAGAAAACGTTTGGGGCCACATTGTCAAAACAATGAATAGGGCAAATGATTTCTGTCCACAAAATAGTGACGAATTATGGAACAAAATTCAGGAAATATGGAACAACTATACTGCAGATTATTTCCAAAGGCTGGTTGCATCTATGCAGAAACGTTTGGAGCTACTGGTTGACAAAAATGGTGCTGGAATTAAATATTAATCGATTAATATTAATGATATTTTTATTTTTTTCTGTACAATTGATATTAGATAATTTGAAAACGAAATAATATACCTATCAAATAGTGTTTTTTGTAAAATGATGCATTTGCTTCTTGTCCAATAATCAATAATTTGACCCTTTGTCTTTATTTAACCAATTAAAAAAAACATATTTTGTTTAGGTAAGTAGGTACCTAATCGGCCATAAAGGTAAAAAGCCCAATTTACCCAATTTCGAAAATATGACAGAAAATGTTAACCTAGGTGTCCGGAATTTTTCGTCCGCAACTGTACATGTTGATGATATAATCTTATTTTGTGAAAGTCAAGAAAAGTTAGATGTTTTTAAAAAGGAAATAATGTCAATTTTTGAAATGCATGATCTTTTTCCAAAATGTCAAGAAGTCAAGATAATTTTAGCTTAAAATTTTTAGGTTTAAAAATTGAGAAAGTTATTTTTAAGTCAAACAGATTTGATTCAAAAAGTTTTGTCAAAGTTCAATATGCAAAATTGTAAAACAATGAATATTCCAATTCAAGTGTTTGTATAATGATAATAATGAAAATTTGCCTTATAGAGAGTTAATAGGATTTTTAATGTATATAATGCTAGGTACAAGATCTGATCTATGTTATTCTATTTATTTTTTTAGTCGTTTTCAAAATTGTTTTGATAGTGAGCACTGGGAAATACTTAAAAAATGTTTTGAGATACTTACAGAAAATTTTGGTATTTTATATGAAAAGATAGTTCAATCAAATCAGATCATAAGTGCTTATGTTGACGCTGATTATGCAAACGAATCATGTGATAGAAAAAGCATTACAGGATTTGGAATTAAAATGTTTAATAATTTTGTTTTCTGGACGTCCAAAAAGCAAGCAACAGTCTCTTTGAGCAGTTCTGAGGTAGAATACATTGCACTATCCGATTGTACTGCAGAGTGTATTTTTGTTGGTCAACTTTTATCTGAATTGCTTAACCTTGATGCTTTTCCTGTGAATATTTTTGAGGATAATCAGTCATGCATGAAAATGTCAAACACATTAGAAACTAAGCGTACAAAACATATAGACGTTAAACATCATTTTGTACGAGAATGTGTCAGTGAAAATAAAATTAAGTTGTTTTATATTTGTACTTCTGAGCAAATTGCAGATATATTTACAAAGTCTTTAAATCCACCGAAATTTAAGTATTTTAGAAATTTGTTGAATGTTAGAGAAAATAATAATAGTTGAAAATGTTGTTCACTTTTGTTATATGTAATTTTTTTTTAAATACCTAGTTAATAAGAGTTTTGTGAGAATAAACATTTATGTTTGTAGTAGGTATTATAAGAATTGAGGGGGTGTGTTGATAAATATGCAATGTGCAATTAATTATTCTTATTGGTGTTAGTATGAGAACGCACCTTTGATGTCATTTGTCATTTTTTCAATTCGCTCTGTCAGAAATAAAAATGTGATGTCAGGGGTATTCGGTAGTAGTCACGTAGTAGTACTGTTGAATAAGATTGTAGTGTGTATCGTTACTTTATACTTACTTTTTTTGCAATAAATATTCTTTAAAATCAAACAGTGTCTTTGAAACCAATTTGAACCACGGAGCTCTACAAGGCTTAACCGAAAGAATTCGGGCGCGTTCAAAGAGTGATAAGTTAGTCAAGTGCGTACGGGAGGTAGCGAAGTTATACTGTTGCGACTGGAGCTATGTCAAAAGAAGAATACAAACCATACAAAACCAGCACGATCTCTGCACTGAGAGCCGTGTCCGGGGAGTAGTTTGGTCTAAATACACACATTACAGGACGTGTGCACAGGACACGTCGGATCTCCAGTTCAGGAGCGGTACTCCACAGCGTCTGATCTCCAGGTTAGGTGCGGCTGAAAATTTTAGTTTTCCAGCGCGTCTGGCCAGCGCTAAATTATCCCCCTATGGCGAATTTCAAAACAAACGGAACGGATCCCCAGGTGGGTAAACCAAAATCTCACACCTTTGATAAGGTCAGGCTATGGAATCTGAGGGAGGCAAAAATTCGCTAGCACGTAAACCCCCTTTATAGACCATAAATCTGTCAATTGGCACTTACAATATCAGAACACATAGAAGAGCTACATCATATCAATTGGGATATAATTGGCCTGTGCAAGACACGACTGCCAGAAGAAAAATGCACGGTTCTTAGGTCGGGCCATATGATCTATCAAAATAATAGCGAGACAAACCACCACACTGGAGGAGTAGCACTACTCATCAATAAAAGGTTTAAAAATGAAGTAATCAAAATGAAATCAATTTCCGACAGGGTCATCTTTATAATCGCCAAATTATCAGGAAGATATAAGCTGCAGATAATTCAAGTGTATGCCCCCAGAAGAACAGCAAATAGAGCAACTTTATGAGGGTATAACCACAGCAAAAAATTCGAAAAGACGCACTTTGTTATAATAATGGGCGACTTTAATTCCAAAATAGGTGATACGAACAAAGACAACTTTCCGGACGGAGGAAAATTTGGGCTAGGCGCCCCAAACGAAAGAGGTGAAACGTTAATTAACTATCTCCAAACAGAAAATCTTTTCTGCATGAACTCTTTTTTCAAAAAACCAGCTAACCGAAGATGAACATGGAGAATCCCAGACTCAAAAACGAAATTGACTTTACAATAACGAATAAAAGGTACATAATAACCGATGTTTCAGCATTAAATAGATTCAATACAGGCAGTGACTATAGACTGGTAAGGGCAAAAATCAAAATTAACCTTGGAACGGAAAGGAAGAAACTAATCCACCAAAAAAGATTTCCAACAATTCTGGAGCTTCAACAAAATGTTGACACCTATCAAATGAACATTAAATGCAAACTCCCTTCAATTGCCCAAATGACCGAAATGAACTTGAATGAATTGAAACAAAAAATAAGAAACAGCATGCAGACAGCGACAAAACCAAATCGCATGTAGATATTTGCATAAAAATCACTTTGCAATACACAAATCTTAAAATATGAAAACCATGTGACGAATATTTCGTTACACCCGTACCTTGTATGGTTGAAGGCGTCGATTCAGTAAAGTTATTTAAAAATGTCTAGGATTTTATAAAAAAATCGTCTTGTGGGCAAAACATGGTGAAGAACTGCTCCGAGCGGATTCCAGATCTGTTCAAGGGAAAAACCAAAATGCAGTACGGTTAAAAAAGAAACAAGAGACTTCATGAATATAAGAAGAAACACACATAGAAGTGACCCTAGCTATAGAGAACTTAACATAGAAATTAAAAGGAGTATAAGGATAGGCATAAGGGATCACAACAACAGCATGATAGATACCGTAATAGAAAACAATAAAAATATGAGAGTGCTGAAATCACTTGATAAAAATGGACAAGCACGCATTTATCAAATGAAAAACAAAGACGGCGAAGTAAAATTCGAAAGTGACGAAATAGTAAATATAATTGAAGAATATTATAAAGAACCACTTAAATAAGTAAACCACTTAAAGATTTCCACTAACTTTATTTAAACATGACACGTGTTTCGACGGTGACGTCTTTTTCAAATGTCAATATCACATTTGAAAAAGACGTCACCGTCGAAACACGTGTCATGTTTAAA
>MU186435.1:0-18867 GCA_016904865.1 Pissodes strobi
CGATGCGTGCGGATGACGTCATTCGCAGTGCTACCATGAGTACCATGGATGATTAATTACTTTGGTACAACAATATAGCGCACTTTATAATTTAAAAAATAAGAATTACAGTAATCAGCATAGGCGCCAGAATATAGGGGATGAAATTGGGCAAATATTAAAACAACCAGGTACGTAGACAAAACATTACATATTTAGGTAATAGTTTTTCTCCAAAACTAATTTACTTTTATGCTGGAAATTGTTTAAAGTGGTCTATTTAAAACCTTATTTTAGACCGGGGAAAAGACAATTTAACACCTTTTTACAAGCTTTTATTTAACTTGACTTTTTAGTATCTATGTATGTGTGGAACAAATCTCGAAACTGAATTTTGAACCACTTCTACATATCCGATTGACTTCAAATTTGGTACGGGTTTATAGTTCCGATGGCAATACAAAACTATAATGTTGTTAAGTTATACCTTCAAGGAGGGTGAGGGGGCACTACTTAAAGTATGTCCAATTTCGTTTAAAATTGATAAATAGATATTTTTTAAGACGAGCATTACGGTTTTTTTTATCAGAGTTAGAAAAATCCAAATGGCGGATTCAAAATGGCCGATTTTTAGGCAGAGGAAACTAAAGTCAGAAACTTAAAAGAATAAAAAAAAAAATTAAACACAAGCTTTTATTAAACAATGCACTAAAACAATGAAAAAAAATTACAGGTAGATTACTATAACTAAAATTAGGTGTGTTTAAAAGCCATTTTTGCGACAAGCTTTTAAATCTGCTCATTAACATCTAAAAATTGTTTTTCTTGACTAAATTTTTTTTTAATTTTTATCGTTTTAGTGTATTGTTTAATAAAAGCTTGTTTTTAAATATGTTTTTTTATATATAAATGTATTTAAAAATAAATAAATATTATTGTTCTATTAATCTGTATAGTTATTTATTTTTAAAATAAAATTAATACAGTTCAGTATTAAAAATTCTTCGTTGTCGAACTCTGTTGATTTTCCACTCTACACTACCTACGAGTGAATTAAAATAACCGATTGATTCCCTAAAAGTACTATTTTGCTTTTCTATGGTTAGACGTAACATGTTTAAAAGATCAGGGAATTTTTTCATGAGTCATCCGAAAGTATTGGAAAAATTTTGCTTCAACTCTTACCAAACAGGGTATGAAATTCTCCATAGAGTTTTCTCTTGATATTTATATGGACCCAAGTTCCTTTTTTCCCTTTCTTCGCCATTTGTTCTTCATCTTCATATGCGCATGCAATCGCAAATATTTCTTCTTCAGAACTACTCATTTTAAATTTCAAAAAGAAACCCAAAAGAGAGGTTTCGTACTAGCCCGCTTCGACGATTGTACGAAATGAAAATACGGGAAGCAAATCCGAATATAATGTGCGAGGATGACAAAAATATTGCGATTCGTCCGATGCGTCCGTTGCGTCCGATGCGAACAAATGCGCGCTTACCTTAAGGAAAAACGCTGGAAATTATTTTTGAGCGTCCAAAATGCCCGCTAGAGGGTATAACAGTCATAAACAACTGTAAAACTAAGATTTTCTTCGTAGTTTGCATGATTAACAAGTATCGAAAATCTCTGCATTTTAATTTTTGCACATCTCCTGATTATACTTTTTGTTTGCAGCACGAAAACTAATATATGTTATTATTGATAATAATATTTTATTGGTGCCAAATTGATATTTTTTAATTAAAGCGTTTATTAGATATTAGATTTTTGTCAATGGTCAAGCCTACTTGGGTTAGTAAACGAATAACGTTGACAAACTCTGCGTGTATTCAATGATTAAAGTTCGAATTTCTTGAACACCAAGCGGTTTATCGATATCAAACAAGCAATACATTTTTTCTTTAAAAATAACCGGTTTATTAGGTTTTTATTCAAAATTCTATAGATGGAAAATTTTACAAATAAGGCCCCAAGAATATCTGCAATTTTAATATCATTATAATTTTCGGTATCGCCATTACAATTTTTGCCATTTAATTTTCTAAAGCATACTTGCTTTCTTTAATTAATAAGTTCGAATTTTGTGTCGAATGAATATTAATTATTGGGATTTTAAATTTTATGTTGGTATTTTAGTTGTAAAATAATATATATTGCGGTAAAATAACGATAATTAGGATTTAATAGCAACAGGCTTGCCGAAAACTGTCTCAAAATCCGTTTTTTTGTTCGAGTTTTGATTTTTTTTACTTATATTTTAGATTAGGTAAGAGATATGGAGATGCGGTTTTCACTGACATAATTTTTTCAGATAATCTGACTTACTTGCGTTTATGTCAGAAAACGCCCTTTAGCAATACCTCCTAATAGATCGCAATCACCCCACTCAAGGCACGATTGATAGCCTAAGAAATGCCCTTTTAAATGAATTCAAGCTTATTAAGATCCGTACAGCCATTTTGAAGTTATTGACATTTATTTCCGAAAATGAAACCACTTTCCATTAAAAGATAGATCAAAGAGTGTTTAACAAAAAATAATCGAATTTATCTCGGCCCTAAAATGGCAATGCATACTACTTACTATCTTTAATTTAAGAAAATTATGCAAAAAAACGGGCTTTAAAATTTAAGATGGGTATTTCGCCTAATGGCGGCCATTTTGGAAACTTAAAGTTTTATTCTTGGCCGCTTTACTCATATATTTTTTACCGTAAGTCTTTACGACAATTACTTTTCGAGATATAGCCAAGTGTCATTCGTAGTTTCAAGTAGATTTTTCAAGCTGAAAAAAAAACAATTTGGCATTGGTTTTTTGGTATGTTCTGTCTTAATTTTTAATCTGCGAAAGTTTTGTTACTCTAGATTATTCCGTTTTTCGGTAATAAAATATTAAGTGGTGACGTGTCGTGTTAAAACTTGAAATGGCGAAAAGCTCAAATTCAACTAGCTCACCCTGTATAAAGTCATCATCGTTTCCAAAGTGTTTTCTAATACAATTGTTGGCGTAGATTACCAAAAAGTATTATTAGAGGCTGTGCCTAGCATTATATAGTCCTACGGCCCTTGTACAGTTTATGCAACGATTTAAGGAAGTTTCGTTATATCAACAATCGATTGCACCCCTATCATGTAGTTGCGTATGAGGTGTCAGCTGGATAGGTAACGGTGGAGGTGGCCGTGAGAACTAGTGGCTAGGTCGCGCCAGTCTAAAAGTGTTCCCGACGCAATTGTGTCAGAAGTATTATAAAATTTCACTTCACGCGTGGCCTTATACCTTTTTTTGTACCTTTATCGCCCAGCTGACCACTTTTTCACCCACATACACGCAGCTGACCATTTTTTTCCTAAATCTCACTATAAATATTAGCATCTGCCCAAATTTCAAAATTCTTGGCGTCGTTCATGATAATAATGTTTAAATTATGCGTGAAGCACTCGCAAGATGAAAAGTTAAATCAATATTAATCTGATTGAATTTGCAACTAGTTATTGCCCAATACACAATTCTATTTCATTAATAATGCAATATTGTTTTAAATTATTATTTAAATTTTTTAGTTATACAAAATTAAATATTAATATTAAATTATCAATGTATTATTCTACTATAAATTCGAGACACATGTATGTACTATACTAATTCTATGCATAATAGTTTATTTCAAAAATTTATTAAGAAGCTGGGAAGAATAGATATTTCTATAATAGAAAAGTTTGTTTGTGCGATGTATGGATTCAAGGTAATAGACAACGTGAATGATGGTCGTGTAGCAAACTTTATGAAGGTTTATAAATTCAGCGAAGATGCAAATCAATTTCTATTGCCAGACAAAAATTTTGATGTTTTCCTCTAACCACCGTCAAAATCAGAATTACTACAACACGTTTTAAGGACGATTTATATATCCACGATTTGGGACAACGCATATAAACAAGTGCCATCCACATTAGTTCCTCTTGTCTATGGATGGCAGCTTGAGGAAAACAAATACACCTGCAACTGGTTTGTATGGCAAACAATTACCTGAAATTGTGGAAACGATTAGTCAAGATGTCGAAAATACTGAAGGTATTTATTAATGTTATTTGTGTTTTTCATGCCAATATAATCTTTGTTGATTTTTATACAAACAATTAATCCTTTCAGATGAGAATGAACAAGATGATGATCTTTTACCCACTAGACATGAGGACAGTGATGAGTCGAATGATAAGGAAAGTGAAGAAGATGATGAGTCTTCGAAAGACGATGAATAACTTTTTTTATTATAAAGTTTTCAGACTATAGCTAGTATATAAATAATAGTTTTTAATGAAACAGCTGAAATATTTCCTTTTTTTATTTTGAAAATAGAATTATTTTGTTTTTATAGTATCTAGAACAATACATTGATAATTTCATATTTTTATATAAATAAATAATATAATTTTGCATAACTAAAAATTTTAATTAGTAATTTAAAACAATATTGCATTATTAATGAAATTGAATTGTGTATTGGGCAATAATTAATTGAAAATCCAATCAAATTATTATTGATTTGACTTTTTATCTTGCGAGTGCCCCACGCATAATTTAAATATTACACATTATCAAGAACGATACAAAGAATTTTGAAATTTGGGCAGATGCTAATATTTATAGTGAGATTTACGAAAAAAATTGTCAGCTGCATGTATGTGGGTGGAAAAGTTGTCAGCCGGGCGATAAAGTTACCTACGCACCGTAGGTGCGCCGAAAGGCAGCGTGCGACCTTCATGGCATGGCAGCGCGCGCGACCTTCATTGCATCAGCTGACAACTTTTCCACCCGCATACAGGCAGCTGACAATTTTTTTCGTAAATCTCACAATAAATATTAGCATCCACCAAGGTTTCAGAAGTTCTGGATATCGTTTATTACGATTCGCATTTTTTTACCAATTTGGACCCCCAGCTGACAATTAATCCACCTCCTCCCGTCCAGATGACAATGTCCAATGTTCATTATTTAACATAACCTTTTCCGCATAAAAGTTTCGTGTTTCCTGAAATTATATCAGATCTCGATTTTTCTTCTGTGTTTTCAGCCGTCTCACGGCAATAGCGGCTCCGGTCTAAAATTGTTCCTGAGGGCAAAATACTGCGCGCGATGCGACGTTATGAGAATTAGAGCCATGACACACACAGCGGTTTTTGCCGAATCGGCTGGCGAGTCGTACGCCGACTCGGCGCGTATAATATACTTTGCAAATGGGGAAAAACACACACGGCGGCGATTGACGAGTCGCTGCTTGTTAGCCGCCTCGGCACGTCATCTGATGCAGGCGCCGCGCCGCGGCAAAAACAGCTGTGTGTGTCATGGTCGCCTACTCGGCAGCCGATTCGTCAAAAACCGCTGTGTGTGTCATGGCTCTTACCCATGTCGTTGCGGTTCAGCAAAGTCTTTTCAGGCGGTGTAGTGGTGTAATGGACAGAATCTTTGCTTGTCATGCGGGCGGCTCGGGTCCGAATCCCGTTGGTTGCAAGACTTTTTTGTTTGTAAAAAGATTTATTTCTTCATTTTGGGTATGCCTTGGGATAGTTCATTAATTCTACCGTGGTTTTGGTTAGTTTTTGTTGGTTGCGCCACGCGTAAAGTGAAATATTATAATACTTCTGACACAATCGCGTCGGGAACACTTTTAGATCGGCGCGACCTAGCCGCTAGTTATCACGGCTACCCCCACCATTACCTAGCCAGCTGACACCTCATACGTAACTATATGATAGAGGTACAATCGATTGTTGATATAACGAAACTTCCTGAAATAGTTGCATAATTGTCGGCGTGCCGTAGGACTATTACGTGCAAAATATATGTTATTAATAATTGTGTGATTATCCTATATTTTACCTAAAAAATGATTTCGAACACCTGCTTACTTTACCCCTAGGTAGATTGTATTGTATTGTATTCAATTACTGTTTTGGCCAAGATCTTGGTCAGGCAGGCAATTAAAGTAAATAAATATTTTAGGTGTGAGAAATCCACTTTAGGCCAAATGAATATATGTTTTATTAATACTGATGAAGCTCCTCAAGCTCACTTAAACTTTTTTGTTATTAGTATTGAAAATATGTTTATTATATACCAATAGAGCAAATGGATACTGCTGTGTAGAAAATTGTATGTCAAGACTAAAGCCAACTCAACTTACCTCTTGAAGTACCTACATGCATAGAGAGAGTTCTTATTGAAGCTGCTTATTTTCTATAACAATATACCAAGCAGCGTTCTGTAGAAGGCAATTTAAACTTTGTAAGTTATATTTTAACATATTTAGGAACACACTATATATTTTTGTATTTAAAATAATTACCACAAGTGCCAAAAATTACATCACTAAATACTACAATGTCAACCCGTTCAATTTTTTTTTGAAAACGTCGAGTCATGTACATCTTATTTTTTCTCTCTCTATTTGTTTTTGGTATCAGAAAAATATATGCCGCAAAAACTAGGCAAAGAGCTAAAGAAACCTACTGTTAGCCAAATGAAAGAACCTGTATGAAAAGAATGCGGGCAAAAAATGTTCTCGCATATTTAGATGTTGCCACATTTTTTTCCCAATAATCCTAATTTATTTTCTGTCTAGTTTAGATTTTGCAAATTCTCTTTTTTCACTAGAAAGGGGGTGTCCTATAGAGTAGTTTAAGCCAAAAAATCGGAGGATCCGCTACATTTGAGCCGAAAAAATACCCTCAAAGTTCCAGTTTTGACACAAGTTTTCAGCACCACTTCACAAAAGCACTAGAAATATAGACAAAACACATTTGAAAATCAATTTTCGGGTGAAAATATTAACTAGGAGACATTTGCGTCAAACGAGAGGCTTCCGTTTTGTTCCGGTCCTAATTTAAAGCGACTCATAGCCCCATTAAATAAAATTCAATTTTACTTGTAAATATCCATCCTCCCTTTTACTGTCAAATGTCACAATAGCCAAAACAGAGATTTTTAAGAAGGCACACTGTTGCCAGACGATTACTGTAGTTTCGTTAGCAAAATTCATTAGAAAATGATGCGCTATAAGCACAGCTTATTCACTACCAGCTAGTCATCTTGCGGCGGCATCCTTTGATTTGGAAAATTTTGCAAATTTTAGAAGAGGATCATGACTCAATATTGTTTTAAACGTCTGGGCATCTGAATAAGACTTTTGACAGTTCGTTTCATTTAAAATATGCTTTTTATCGTCTAAAATCCGTTTAAAAACGATTTTAAAAGGCAAAATTGTATAAAAATCCGAAATATCCAGACTTTTTAGGGCGATAGCCGAGGCTTCGGACGAATTTGTCGTGGATTTTGAAGCGAAAATTCATTTTAAATTCAACTCTGGACCTATACCGCTCAGGGCACTCCCAGTTAGGCGCAGTGTCCGACACTCCAACTTTCCGATTTCGATAGATATGACTAGCTGGTAGTGAATAAGCTGTGCTATAAGTGTCTCTACTCTTTTTTTTATTTAGGTGAATGATTTTGTTTTATGGCAGTAACACACACACTAAAGGGAGATCCTATGGTGCTCGACGAGCTGTGTGTGTGCGAAGATGTTGATTGACACGGTTCTTGAATATTTAATTAGGGGGAAACAGATGTCCTGGGAGCATATTCGGATGTAACAAGCAAGGTGTCCATTCGGCAATGCCGAACGTTTCTTCATATGTGACGTGCACGGTAGCATTTAGTCGGATGTCGTGACTTACATAGAATCAACGAATCAGTCTTCTATTATTTAAACACTTCATGCATGGCCCCCCGCTCGCTTCGCTCGCTACGGGGGCTCAACAAACAGAGACTAACCAAAACTAACCCAAAATAAAAAAATAAAATAAAAATTTTGGGTTAGTTTTGGTTAGCACTTGGCTAGTTTCTGTGTGTTGAGCCCCCGTAGCGAGCGAAGCGAGCGTAGGTCCATGCATTAAGTGTTTAATTAATTGAAGACTTATTTGTTGATTCTATGTAACAGTCACAACATCCGACTAAATGCTATCGTGCACGTTACATATGAAGAAATGTTCGGCATAGCCGAATGGACATCTTGCCTCTTACATTTGAATATGCGTCCTGGGAGTGGGTTCCACAGTGATGCAGTGCACCAGACAAAGGAGTTCTTGTAAAGCGATGTTCTAGGTGTTTCCAGTTGTACGACGAACAGGTGCGCTCTTGCCGTCTATCGTGACTGTCTGGCAGGGGTGGGATAAAGCGGGCCAGATCCTGGGAACATCTGCCCTAAAAGTACCTGTAAAACAGGGACTTCTCGGCCACATGTTTGCGGTGTTTCAGACTGTCCAGATTCCGGGTCAACTCCGCCGACGAGACGCACAACTCTCTTCTGAACGGAATCCAGTAGCTTTAGGGTGTGCTCTGGTGCGGCACCCCAGATGTGTGAACGATATTCTAAGCACGGTCTTATTTGCGCTTTGTAGAGCAACATCAACTTCTATGGTGTATACAGTTTTTGTTGCGAAATAGCGTACCAAGCTTCTGGGAGGCTGATTTTGCGATGTTAGCAACGTGGTCATGCCAGGACATATTGCTGTTGACCAAGATACCCAGTAGTCCGATTGTATGAAGATGAAGGGATGGTCGATCCTGCCATAATGATATAATGGCCCGCCGTATAGGCCCTCTTGGTAAACGTGGCTGCTTGGCTGATTTTTCAATGTGCATTTGTATTCATTAATCGGAATAAAAGAGACACTCATTCAATTACACTATTCCTTTGTATGTATATATTCGTCAAATATCTCACTTCATACATTGCCCTCCGCTCACTCCGGGGGCGCAACCAAACAAACCTAACCCAAACTAACCCAAGACATGCCCAAAAGAAGAAAAACAAATTTTATTTTATTTTTTGATTTCCGGCATGCCTTGGGTTAGTTTGGGTTAGTTTTGTTTGGTTGCGCCCCCGGAGCGACCGAAGCGAGCGGAGGGTCATGCGTAGAGTGTAATATTAAATATACTTAAATAGTAAACAAACACTGTTATTCCCCATAAGAAAATGTGCAACCTTTGGAAACACTGTGCCAGGCTCCCGGTATCGGTTACTAAAATTTCATTATTTTCACGTTACAATTTCAATATTTTCACGTTATACCTGGGAAAGTCGTAGTGGAAGTTGGCCCTTCTAGAGCCATTTAGGCTCAAAACGCGGATATTTCTTCGGCTCAAATGTGGCGGATCCTCCGATTTTTTTGGCTTAAACTAGTCTATAGGACACCCCTTTTTCTAGCGAAAAAAAAAATTGCAAAATCGACACAACCTATATGTCGCCAGACCCTTAATTTGATGATATCTTTGAAGCTTTTTAACCATTCTTATATTTTTCTTGCATTTGGTGATTATTATACGCGGTTAACTAATTTCTATATTTTCGGATACCTCTCTGAACTCTATTCTAAATTAAATTTTTTATTTCAAAACAATAATTCTGAACGTGCTATAAAGAGCGTATTGGAACATACTTGCTTCAATATAGCCTAACTTTAAATGCAAAAATTGAACGCTAAAGATTTTATATTCGGATTAGCTACGATAAACCCTTTTTTCCAAGTTAAGCGACGTCATCGATGATGTAGGTACAAAACCTACTTATTACTACAACATATTTATGTAATATATACAACAAATATCATAGAACACTAGCCTTATTATAAAAATGAGATATTATTATTATATGACATATTTTGTACTATAAGACTGCAATATAAAAAAAAACTGTAATTAATTTTGACGTCTTAAACTAATCTCTATTATCAATAATAATATGGTAAGAATAACCTCGTGCGCCTATGAGAATGCAAAATTTTTTTACGCGCTAGTCCTCTGCCCCCCAATCGTCGTAAAGGTTCACTCGCTTGGCGCACTATAGTGATGCGAGTCCTTTTCAACTGCACAGGCTCAAAGTGAAAAGAATAGGTAACATTTTCAAAATTTAGTTTCCTTAAAAAAATGAAGTTTATTTTTTAAACAAAACATAAACAATTGCATCAAATAAAAAAAACTCCTCAAGAGTAAACATTAATTTAAATAGTCTTTAAAAATCTAATTATGTATTCTTGTTTTAGTTTATATACGCTATAAACTGGTGAGGGTAGTTTGATTACGGGGAGAGACGCCCCCGCCATTCCGAGTTGTCACGGGATATGGCCCATCAAATCCAATCGTCCTCCTTCAGGCTGGAGAACACCGAAGTACAAAGCCTGGAGCTGATTAATGACAGTACGTGACGAGAGGTGCTGTATTGTATTAGCAGGCAGGAACGTCAAACTGGTGAGAGCGGTTTGATTACAGGGAGTGACGCCCCCGCCACTCCGAGATGCCACGGGATGTGGCCATCAAATCCCAACGTCCTCCAGGCTGGAAAATACCGAAGTAAAAAGCCTGGACCTGATCAATGACAGTATGCGACAAGAGGTGCTGCATTGTATTAGCAGGCAGGAAACGTCAAACTGGTGAGAGCGGTTGGGTTACGGGGAGTGACGCCCCCGCCATTCCGAGTTGCCACGGGCAACCCATCAAATCCTATCGTCCTTCTCCAGGCTAGAGAACACCGAAGTACAAAGTCTGGAGATGATCAATAACAGTATGTGACAAGAGGTGCTGCTTTGTATTAGCAGGCAGGAATGTTCAACTAGTGAAAGCGGTTTGATTACGAGGAGTAACGCCCCCGCCATTCCGAGATGCCACGGGATTTGGTCGATCAAATCCTGTCGTCTCCTCCAGGCTGGAGAACACCGAAGTACAAAGTCTGGAGCGGATAAATGACAGTATGTGACAAGAGGTGCTGCATTTTATTAGCAGGCAGGAACGTCAAACTGGTGAGAGGAGTTTGATTATGGAGAGTGACGCCCCTGCCATTCCGAGTTGCTACTGGATGTGGCCCATCAAATCTCATCGTCCTCCGCCAGGCTGGAGAACACCGAATTATGAAGTCTGGAGCTGATCAATGACAGTATGTCACAAGAGGTGCTGCATTGTATTAGCAGGCAGGCACGTCAAACTGGTGAGGGTAGTTTGATTACGGGGAGAGACGCCCCCCGCCAATCCGAGTTGACACGGGATGTGGCTCATCATATCCAATCGTCCTCCTCCAGGCTGGATAACACCAAAGTACGAAGTCTGGGGCCGATCAATGACAGTATGTGACAACAGGTGCTGCATTGTATTAGCAGGCAGGAACGTCAAACTGGTGAGAACAGTTTGTTTACGGGGAGTGATGCCCCCGCCATTCCACGTTGACACGGGATGTGGCCCATCAAATCCCATCGTCCTCCTCTAGACTGGAGAACAGCAAAGTACAAAGTCTGGAGCCAATCACTGGGGAGTGATCCAACAAACCCCATTCTCACCTCTTTCAAACTAGGAACCACCAAAGGAATAAGTCTGAGGCTGGTGCTTCCAGTGGAAGTGGCCCTAGTTGATAGATGCATAAGCCTACGCGCATCGACCGGTGCAGAACTACCCCACCAGAACTGGGAAGCGCTATTCCTTTTCCGCGCTAATGGTTCCGTTATCCACAGTATGAATATATGGCGCTCCCGGGATTAAAACATTCCGGAGGTAAACTCTCCGGCCATTTGGATCTCCGGGCGTCGGGTGGTCCTGGGGGCCCTTCTTGCAACGCCCCCGCCATTCCGCTTTGCCACGGTATTCGGATCATCAAATCTGCAGGCAGAAGAACACCGAAGTACGTAGTCTGGAGCTGATCAATGACAGTATGTGACAAGGGGTGCTGCATTGTATTAGCAGGCAGGGACGTCAAACTGGTGAGACCGGTTTGATTACGAGGAGTGACGCCCCCGCCATTCCGAGTTACCACGGGATGTGGCACATCAAATCCTCTCGTCCTTTTGCAGGCTGGAGAACACCGAAAAGCCGGTAGCTGATCAATGATAGTATGTCATTGATTGGCAAGCGGTGCTGCATTGTATTAGCAGGCAGGAACGTCAAACTGGTGAGAGCAGTTTGATTACTGGATTACTGGGGGTGACGCTCCCGCCAATCCGAGTTGCCACGGCATGTGGTTTATCAAATCCCATCGTCCTCCTCTAAGCTGGAGAGCACCGAAGTACCATGCATGGAGGTGATCAATGACAGTATGTGACAAGAGGTGCTGTATTGTATTAGCAGGCAGGAATGTCAAACTGGTGAGAGCAATTTGATTACGGGGAGTGTCGACCCCGTCATTCCGAGCTGCCACGAGATGTATGGACCTCATCTCGTGGCAGCTCGGAATGGCGGGGTTGTCACTCCCCGTAGTCAAACTGCTCTCACCAGTTAGACAATCTTGCCTGCTATTACAATACAGCAACTCTTGGTGCAAGACTACCCCACCAGAACTGGGAAGCGCTTTACCTTTTCCGCGCTAGTGGTTCCGTTATCCACAGCAGAAATATATTCACATGTTGGCGCTCCCGGGATCAAACCATTCCGGAGGTAAACTCTCCGGCCATTCGGATCTCGGGCGCCCGGTGGCCCTAGGGGCCCTTCATGCAGCGTTTCACAGTCAGCAAGGATACCGAACCAATTTAGTATATATTTCTGCAACATGAAAGGCCTAAATTCAAACATTAATTACGTACGCCAACATCTACAAACAAATAGACCACACATAGAGGCATTTACAGAAATACAAGTATGTTCTACAACAACAACAGTAAACTACCTTTACCCCGGTTACGAAATACGCTCCCAATTTAGACATAAATTCGGAATAATAATGCCTTTTTGTCCGAAACGACGGGGGGGGGGGGGGGGGGGGGGGTGTTGTATGAGAGTTCTACCTAGATTTTCCATGGATCGACATCCGCTTGGGCACTGACGACCCGTCGGTCTGCTGCGAGAAGATTACGCAAGTAATCGCTTCAGGAGTGGAAGCATACATCCCAAATTTCATCAAGTTACCGTCAAAAGGAAAGCCCTGATTCGACAGAAGATACGAAGGAGCCGTAGGTAGGAAACAACAAGCCTACAAGTACTGGTAGGAAAATCAGACGACTAAACGTCGCAGTTATTTTATCGAAGCGAGGAACGAATGCAAACCTGTGACTGACAAAACTAAAGGCAAACCCAATCAAAGAACCAGGAATAAACTTTTGCAATACCCCATTGGCTCTAGGAGTTTCTGGTCGGTAGCAAAGGCAGTAAGTAATAACTTTACAAAATCATCTCTCCCACCTTTGATGGACGAAAGCGGCGTCACGGCGACTACAGCTAAGGAAAAACAAGCAAGCCTGCCAAAATATTTTCATCGCACTCTACCTTAAATGTTCCGCAATGCAAGGATCTCCCCACCATATCTAGCATCAACACTACCATGGCAGAACTTAAGTTTCACCACCGTGATATTAGCAAAATCCTCAAAGAGCTAGATACGCAAAAGGTATCAGGACCTGATGAACTACTTGCCGTCATGTTAAACTGCGCCATCGAAGTAACACCCGTTTTTTCCAGACATTTTCTCTGTCTTACCGAAAAGGGATTTACCCATCTTCTTGGAAAGTCGCTGGAGTGCAACCTGTAACAAAAAAGGGAAGATAACCACGCCATCAAACTATCATTTAGTTGCCTTGCTTCCAATAATCTCTAAAGTCATGGAACGTGTAGGCAATCAGCAACTACTCAATCCCTCGAGACCAACAGACTAATTAGCGATAACCATTACGGCTTCCGCAAACAGAGATCGACAGGAGATATATTAGCCTATGTCACTCATATATGGAGTAGGGCAATTGAGAACTACGGAGAATCTCGAGCGATTGCGTTGGATATTTCGAATTCATTCGAGAGAGTTTGGCATGACAGATTACTCAACAAACTGCCGTCTTTTGGTCTACCAGCGTCTCTCTTCAGCTGTCATGCCAGTTTCCTTAAGAACCAATATCTGCACGTTGCAGTTGATGGACACATCTCAGGCACATTCACCATTGGTGCGGGAGTGCCTCAAGGCGCAATACTTTCACCAAGTCTCTCTTCCTCATCTATATTAATAACCTGCTAACCGAAACCAATAATCCTGTTTACAGTTTTGCAGATGACAGTACCCTTTTCTCCCAATTTAGATCAGAAAAACCTTTACCAGCGACTGAGATTTATTACTGCAGACAGGAGCAGATTAGAACAATTAATCAAGATCAGGAGAATGTTCGAACTTGGGGCGACAGTAATTTGGTCCATTTTAATGCTTCAAAAACCCAAGCAGCCACGTTAACCAAGAAAGCCAATACGGCGTGCCCTGACATCATTATTGCGGGATCGACCATTCCTTCATTCTCGTCAATGGGACTACTGGGTGTTCAGTCAACAACAATATGTCCCGGCATGACCACGTTGCTAACATCGCAAAGTCAGCCTCGCAGAAGCTTGGTGCGCTATTTCGCAACAAAAAACTATATACACTGCAGCAACTACTCTTGCTCTACAAAGCGCAAATAAGACCGTGCTTAGAGTATTGCTCACACATCTGTGGTACCGTACCTAATATCACCCTAAAGCTGCTTGATTCCATTCAGAAGAGAGCTGTGCATCTCGTTGGTGTGCCCGGAGTTGACCCGGGATCTGAATAGTCTGGAACACCGCAGACATGTGGCCGAGATTTCCTTGTTTTATAAATATTTTCACGGCAGATGTTTCCGGTATTTGGACCGCATCATCCCGACCCCAAGCAGCGCCTGTCAGACAGTCACGACAGACGGCTAGATCGCACCGTTTCGTAGTACAACTGGAATCACCTAGAACGTCGCTTTACAAGGACTCTTTTGTCTGGTGCACTGCATTACTTTGGAACTCACTCCCATCTGGTTCCACCTAATTACAACCTGCATCTACTTAAGAACCATGTCAATCAACATCTCCGAATACACACCTCTCGGCGAGTGCCATAGGATCTACCTTTAGTGTGTGTGCCACTGCCATAAAAAAACATATAAAGTAATAGCCATTGTCCATATAAGTCCAAATTTTAGGCTTCAGCAGAATCACCATTATTTTCAATGCACATGGTAAGAATTATTTTAAAGTGGCAAAAATCATCTCTTACATGATCGACAGGGATTACTTGACATGATTTTCGTATCCTTTTTCTTTTTTTGACTAAGATTTTGAGGTCTGTTTTTGTAAACAATTTCCTTAATTCGTCCCCACAGGGAGAGATCAAGAGGTGTAAGGTCGGAGGACCTCGGCGGCCATTCCGAAAAAATGTCATCTTCATTTGAAGTCCGCCCGATCCATTTACCTCTAAGCCAGGCACTTACTGCTGCAGAGAAATGACAAGGGGCATTATCAAACTAAAATATTAGGTCCTGTCTTGTATTCAGGAGTAACTCTAATATCTGAAAATTAATTTTGCAAAAATGTAGAAAAATTTGTACATTAATATTATTATCGAAAAAAATTGGATATAGAATTTTGTTACCCAAAACACCACACCTAATATTTATTTTTTGATACACTTGACTGCGACATTCTACCACCCAGTTAAGATTAGTTTTACTTGCGATGAACAAATTTCGTTAGTGATAAACGTCGGTTCGACGGAAAACAAAACTTTTAACTCGAAATTTGTATGATCTTCATCATTCAATGAACAAAATCAAATATTTTATCCATGTCCCCAGAAAACAACGTGCAGGCTGGCATTTGTGTTTCTTTAAAATAGTTCGGAAAAAAATCAGTTGAGTAACCTAGATCATGGGATCTTTGCGTGCAAGGCTTTTTTGGGTTCCTCTGTAACACGAAGCAAATCATCGAGCTCAACTTCGTCAATGTTCTCATTATTTCCTTGGGGTACAGCCATTTGAAACTTAAAAAAAATTGGTGAACGAGTCTGGAATTTCTTCATAAACTTATCCACGGTTACGTGGCTAATATTTTCACTCTCAGGATGGTTAGCATTAAACTCTGTTGCAGTTTCTCGGTGCGTTTCAACTTTATCCTCATTAGAGGCTTTTTCATATTGATTAATTATTATTATAAGTCTGTAGAACTGTCAATAAAGCACTTACTTGTTACTTATTATGAAACTTACACCATTCGCACCATTTATTTTATTATCGCATGGGTATGTAAATGAAATTAATAGTAATTTACGTAACAAGTCCGGAAAAAACTATTTTCGGACGTGTTGCGTACACTATTTTTTCGGCAACAGTATTTTCAAACTCACTATCGCTGCTGCTTTCCATAGTTTACCACGATGAATGCGATCAAACCATGCAAACTTTCAAAAATCAAAATGTCAACTAATTTCTTGTCAAATAGGTGTCAGTCGTTATTTCGCTGCATTTATCAAAACCATACCTACCAAGATTTTCATACAACATAGATGTGATTCTCCCGGCCTAGTCCGGGAAGTACGCACTTTCCGGACTAGGCCGGAACAATGCTACTTTCTCAAAGAAAAAACGTCCGGGAAGTAGGTACTTCCCATACGGTTGCCGAAAAATATATTTTTTCTCCGATTGACAGCAAATATTAATTTTGCAGACCCATATCAATCAGCAAAGTATTACTTTTTCTGTCCAGGCAGCAAAGTAAGTACTTTGCTGCCTAGGCAGCAAAGTGATTAGTCTCCATGGGAATAAAACGTCTGACATAAGTTGTCAAACTATAATTATTATGGACATATACATTTCCATAGCAACCAACCGTTCCAACAATTGCGATTTCTATCAAATTTTGTCTTAATTTATCACTACAGGAAAAATAAAAAGATTGTGGGAATTGTAATAATTTGCAAATATACAATATACATATATCATTATAAACAATCGGAGAAAAAATTATATGTTCAACTCGGCAGCAAAGTAGATTGACTGCCTTAGCTGAATTCCTAGCCTCGCTACGCTCGGCTATGAACTATCAGCCGCGGCAGTCAATCTACTACTTTGCTGCCTAGTAAAACAAATAACTATTTTTGTCATACGCTCCCAAAAATAGCTATTTTACGGACTCATTTAAGTCCGTAAAATGCTTCTTTTTCGGCCTAGCCCCTAAAAGTCGTCATGGCAACCTTTACGGACTATTCCAAATTTCCTGAATATGTCTAAATGCCAAATTTCGAATGACATGACAAAATTATCAAATAAATGCTAGGACTGGAAGGCCTAGAGTTACTACCAGGGCAGAAGTTAGGTACATAATAATATCAGTACAAAGGGAAGCCCTTAGCACCTGTAGGATACTTAGATAGCAACTCCAAAATGCCACAAGTTTACAGGTTTCATTATCAACGGTGATAAGGCGCCTCACTGAGATTGGCTTAAGATCTAGACGTTTGTTGAGGAGAATTCCATTGACTCTAGCTGATAGACGGAGTCGACTGGATTGAGCAAGGGAGCTAGTTCATTGGGTAGAAGAGTGGAAATCTGTACTTTTCACTGAAGAGTCTCGCTATGGAAGATTTTCAGATAGTCGTCGGGTGCGAGTATGGGCTTTTCCCTTAACGCCAAGAAACTGTCGATCAGTGCAGGAAGTACATCCTTTCCGTGGAGGTACAATAACCGTTTGGGCTGGAATTAGGTACAATAACAGGACACAGCTGATGGTTTTACCTTGGAACATGAATTCTCAGATATACCTGGATGAGGTAATTAACAATGTTCTGCCAGTTTTTCAGCATGCAATTGGTAACGGTTTCCAATTTCTTGATGATAATGCTCGTCCCCACCGAGCCGCTCGAGTATTGGTAGCGCTGGCCATCCATGATATTCAGCACCTTCAACTGCCACCACGTTCGCCTGACCTCAACCATCCCCCGAAACCATGCAGCAGCTCAGAGAGCTGTTGCCACAGCTTTGGAGTGGCTTAGATCAGCGTATTTTCAATAACTTGATTGAAAGCATGCCAAGGCGGTGTAGGGCAGCGGTAGAGGCCCGTGGGGCCGTGGGGGCTACACATTGTACTAGTGTCTTAGTTCGTGTTTTCATTGAAATAAAATTTGTTTTTCATAATTATTGATTTTAATTTTTTGCATCATAGCCGAAAAATGTTAGTTTGGGTTTGGTCATATTCACAAATTATCCGGAAAAATTCGTACTTCCGGTTTACTGGCAAGTTAATGTCAGAATAAAGCTTATTAAAAACTACGACAGGAATGTGAAAGGCAGTTCACTCCCGTTTAGATTCTAGAGGGGTTTGAATTTAGGTATAGGGTATGCTAAATGAGAAATGTCTAGAATTTTAAGGAGAATTTGGAAATCGAAAAATTATACAGGATGTACCATAAGAAAAAGATGCCAATGACTTTATACCAACCACGCGAGTTACCCTGTATACTTAAATTAAATTAAATTACACCACACCTTCAATGAAGTGCAGTGATGCATTTCTGCCCAATTTGAATCAATAATATGGCCAATTAGAGTATTGAAATTAGAAAATACAAATTTCCAAGAAATCTACATAAGTTTGTAAAAAATGATAATTTGAAAAAAAATTCAAAAACCGTTCCGAGATATTGACAAAGGCATTCTAAAACTATAAAAAATCTGCAGTTGTTTCTAAAAAAGTTACAGAACATCATAAATTCGTTCCTTCGGCTCTCCTTCACTTCTATCTAATCTAATCCGTATCTTCTATCTAATCCGTAATGTCATCATTGGCCTGACCTGACATGACGACTTAAAACTGAAAGTACCGCCTTTAAGTCGCTAGTATACATTTCAAATTTATTTATTTTTTATGTGAGAAATACTCATTTAAACTTTGCCTGCAATTCAAGCTATCCTTAACTTTTGAAGAGCAGTTTAGTTGCTAAGATATCAATTTCTAAGCTAACTTTGTCGAACATTATGATTTCAAAAATTATGGTAAATTTGTAAATTTAGGCGTTCTGAAGAGTTGCAAAAAGCGTATAAC
>MU186435.1:39132-59357 GCA_016904865.1 Pissodes strobi
GACATTTCTAAAAGATAATATATTAAAAACCATACAACTTTTGAATTTAAGTTTTTTTTGTATTACCTGTAATTACGGCTGCAGGTGGGTGTCAAAATATAATGAATAACCCTGTACATATATCCGACATTCATTGTGTGCTTTTTAATAAATATTCTGAATGTGCAATTTTGTATATGAACGTCATTGTGCCTAATAATATGACCTGTCCACCACACAACACACGTATTATTCATAACATAACATAGTTATTGTACAATAAATGTAACCCCCCTTTAACTTTTTTATTTACCCTCGTATAAAAAAATGTTAAATACAAAAGTTGTAAGGATTTTCATACAGTTTTCTGCGGTGTTACTAGAAAAACAATTGAACATCGCAATTCTACTGTACAGATTAAATTAATGTTTTTTTTAATGGGACACCCTGTATATTCTTATGTATATCGATAGAGCTCTTTAAGGCGAGTTCAGTAATATAAGGTTTGTTGGGTCTAGCTATAATAGTTACCACGTAAATTGCAAGAATGTCGGGTATCTGATTATTACTGAACCCCTCTCCTGAATTATTTATTTGGTGAGCTAGAAAAAAATTCTTCCTTCAGAAGCTTTTCTGATGTTCAATTGTTTTTCTAGTAACACCGCAGAGAAGTTTCTGAAGGAACCTACAACTTTTGTATACAACATTTTTTTCTAGCTCACCAAATAAAGAATTTAGGAGAGGGGTTCAATAATAATCAGATACCCGACATTCTTGCAATTTACGTGGTAGCTATTATAGCTAGACCCAACAAACCTTATATTACTGAACTCGTCTTAAAGAGCTCTACCGATATCCGGAAGAATATACAGGGTGTCCCATTTAAAAAAATATTAATTTAATTTGCACAGTAGAATTGCGATGTTCAATTGTTTTTCTAGTAACACCGCAGAAAACTATATGAAGATCCTTACAACTTTTGTACTTAACATTTTTTTATACAAGGGTAAATAAAAAAGTTAAAGGGGGGTTACATTTATAACCGGACACCCTGTACATGCTTATTCATTATAAATGGACACCCCCTTAACTTGGTTATTTTTAAAGATAGAGAGATAATTCTTTTATCGACTTGTAGGTAATCATCTTAATTTTTTTTATTAGTAATGAAAATATTATACAGGGTGGCCCATAAGCAAAGGCCAATATAAAGTTACATTTTTTAAACTGTATAATATTTACATAAATAATAAAAAAATTAAGAAGATATATCTACAAGTCGATAAAAAAATTAGCTCTCTATCTTTAAACATAACCAAGTTAAGGGGGGTGTCCATTTATAATGAATAACCCTGTACTACACTGGTCAATCTATTATACCTCAATATTTATTTTTGTTTCCGTTGAGGTGTTTCCTTCTCATTGTTATTTAACAAATATAATATTGCTGGTATTGATTTGTATATTGTTCGCCTTGTTCATTTGTCTGTTCACTAGGATAGGAGATGCTTCAATACAGCATCCCGAATTTATAGTATATACAGGAAGAATCATCTAAAATGAAGGAACATTTAAGAAAAATATTAGTTCAACCAAGGAAAAACACTGACGATATTCGATGGGCAAAATACGAAACATGAATTGAACATACTGAAAAATAAAGCTAGATTGTAGCTTCCTTTACTAAGTAACATTAGGTGAAAAATGTTTTACCAGTTTACCCCTAAATTTAAGATCAGGGAAAGATTGAGCTTGGTGGAATTGAAGCGACTGTTGTGACAATATATCGGATCATATAGGTCACGTAAATTGCAACTTTTTTCCTACGAGCCTTTTGAGAAGATATGGTCTCATAAATACCCTACCTAAATGAAAACCACTTATTTATCCCTAAATTGTGAACCACCTAGTATGATTTAAACATATGTCAGAACAATCCTCAGACCCGAACTTAAAAAATTAATAAAATGAAAATATTTTTTGTATGTTTGCCTGCAAATGGGTACTAAAACAAACACATTCAGCCAATAAGAATTTATCTTTGTTTTTGGGACATTTTGAAAATTGCATTTTCTTGAACACTCGGACTATAAGTATTCGTTTTGCCTTCTTATGAAATTCGTAAAAAAATAATGATTTCTAGTTATACACTAGAATTTATTACAGTTTTCGTACAAAGACTTTGTTTCCTTGTTGCATTCGGGATATCTGCACTTTACTGAGTTGTCAGATCACCTTTCAGGATTAGAAGATGTTGCCTATTTCTGACAGAGTACAAAATATTTATTTATACCGTGCTTCTGACACTCGCGTTGTCGCTGTTTAGTAAAGTTTATGAGGGATTTGTGGTTCTTATTGGAGTATTAAATCTCACAGGATTTATTTTTGTACGAATTGAACTGCGTTCTGATGCCTCATCGTCGCTCGGTTTCTGAGCCGACAAGATATTGGGCAGTTTGTACTTTGAAATCCAGGAGTTGGCAGCTCCGAAATCCACGAATGAAATATACATTTAACAGTATATTTTGGTTTGCGCAGTTATCCAATAATATGCAATCATTTTGTCAAAAAGATCCATGCATCCAATGTATTTTGACAAGATATTAAGTCTTCTTAATCTAATACATTTTTTATCGTATTTGGACCATCTCTTGCATTCATCTGAATGCTCTTCTTGTAAAATAGTTGATGCAAGATTTTTCAGTTTGTACAGATGAGCCTCTTCCCTAAAATATGTTCCTGTGTTTAGGAGTGATGTTGGATAGGTTCGTTTTCATTAATGTTAGGTTTAGAGGCTTGTTATGTTATGTAGTAGCATGTACTTTACATTTGTAGAGTGACAGATTTGTTAAAATTGTAAAATAATCAAGTATGGAAAAATTTTGCCATTCATCAAAGTTTTCGGTGATGATTGAAATATCAAAGTATGTTCCAGAAAAAGCGTTATAACTGTATTTTGACTTGGTCGATTTTTTATTCTTCCCTGCTAATTTGCCTCCTTTTCCTGTTTGGTTCACACTTAAAGATAAATCGTCATCAGAGTGCCAATCCAGTTTTTATTTTGTATTCCATCATAAGATTTTTTTGAATTTCTTCATGTAAAACATCCATGTCTTCTTTTTGGTAATCCTCTGAGATATGTATACTTTGCCTGCTTTATTTTCCTAAGAAGCAACATTCTGCATCAGACAAATAAGCTTCTAATATTTTAAAATCGTCCTCATATCGTCCCCTTGTCCAGCTTATTGTTCTCAAGAAATTTGGGGTAGTGGATAAGAATTAGGCTTGGCCTCAAACGTTTATAGTAACATATTTACTTAACACACTGTAATACGCATAAGTACGCTGATAAATTGTAATAAAACTCTTATAAACAATACAAAACAAAAGAGTTGTTTTCTTGCTGAAATAGAAATAACACGTGTATGTATCGGAAGGTTCGAGCGCACCGTACTAGATAGCGTCACAAATATGTCCAATAAAATCTGCTACAGGCCTTGAGCAGGTCATTTCGATATGATGGTCTAATAAAATGGGTGTTAGTTCTTAGGGGATACAATAAACAGATGTTCATCAAATAGTACGCACGCGTAGTTCATTATGAATGCCAGGTATGAAGTAGTCTGAGCATCTATAACCTTACCCAACTAGCAAATATAGTTCCCAGTCCTTTTTAAAAAGTCCCTGCCCCTAAAGTATAGTTCCTAGACCCACCCTGCCACTTAAAATGTTACTCTATACGGAATAGTCACTTTGAAGTATATTTCGAGAGTGACCGGTTAGTGCCTACCTACCATAAAAGTAGAAAATAAACACCCCGATTGCAAGTGGCAAACATGTAATTTAAAGAAGTGGCTGGAACTACCCGAATCTTCGAATATGACACCATAAAAGACCAAAAACTTTATAGTAACTTTTTAGAGTAGCGGTCACTAACAAGTGCTACCATAAT
This sequence comes from Pissodes strobi, assembly GCA_016904865.1. NCBI lineage: Eukaryota > Metazoa > Arthropoda > Insecta > Coleoptera > Curculionidae > Pissodes > Pissodes strobi. Next base: position 43,064 of record MU186435.1, read on the forward strand.
GCCTCCATTAAGTTTTTGTTACTTTATAGTAACAATTTAAGTTACGGGGTAGTCGCAGCCATGACACCTAGTTACTTCTAATTTATAGTAGCATTAAAAGTAGCAAGATTTGAAAGTTCCAAACGGGTAGGGTTGGCCTAATATATGATTTTTCCCGATACTTTGTGGAAGCATATGGAACTATAAAGTATTTTTCGGATTAAACGGCCATATTTTTTTCATGACTTTTCAGACGAACAGCTAAATGGCTCAAACATTTTGCGTTTTCAAGCTAAATATACCTAGACTAAAGCTTTTTTCCTTAGTTATTTTGTTATTTTTGACGGTGGTGGAGAAATGGTGCATCAAAGAGGACTTTACTGTCAACCCAGATAAAAACCCGGGTCTGGCCTTCACAAAGTGAAGCGACCCTAAACTGGGGAGTCTTATGCTCTGCGGGAAAGAACCTCAATTGGACACTGAGGTGAAGTACTTGGGACTCACGCTAGACATCAAGCATAGCTTCAGGAGCTACATCAAAAATAATCGGTCAAAGCGACACGCGCGTGAAACGCCATGACCGGGAAAATGTAGGTACTACGGCATCATATGGTATTCTGGTTATATGCTAGATTTGTGATACCCACGATAACCTATGTATCTCTTATCTGTTGGTACCGAGCCAACAATAAGGGATCAATGCAGAAACTATGCAAATTACAACGCTTAGAATGCCTGGCGATAACGGGGGTGATGTGCTCAACACCCACGGAAGCCATGGATACCCTGCTCGGATTGCCTTATTTGTATTTAAGAGTGGAATCGGAGGCGGTTAGGGCGGTCTATCATCTCAAAATAAATGAATAATAGTGAAGACACCTTCCTTAGAAAGGGGCAACACACCACGATGTTCAATGAAATTGAGATGAACTGCAAACTATCGTTGCAGACGGACCGGATCAGGACGGTGCACGACTTTTGAAACCTTTGCGTGTAGAAATATCGTTCGGGGGGCGGGGGGCAAACGTTGACCCCCTAAGACTGAGGGAAAAGCAGCGCACCGTATGGTTTTCTGACGATTCCAAAACTAATGTAGGATCTAGAGCAAAACTCAGTTGGCCTGGCGTGGATAATATTCACAGCATCAGTCTGGGCCAGCTGGCATCCGTGTTTCAGGCCGAAGTTACCGCAATAAATGTCTGTGTTGACGAAATCGTCAGAAAGGGGAGTTACAACAGATCCACCAACATCGTTACAGAAAGCCAGACAGCCCTGATGACAATACAATACAATCTAGAACAGTGGAAAACTGTAGTGACTCCCTAAGCGTACTAGCGATATACTGCATTGGGTGCAGGGCTACCAGGGGGTCGATAGTAATAAAGCAGCAGACCTCTTAGCACTACTTATAAAACCAGCGCCAACCTGCGCAACTTCCTATAAACGAAATACGAGGGCTAAAGGAACTATTGCGTGAACAACATCTCGGGCATTGGCTGAGGATGCATGGATAGCAGCATTCGCGACTATTCATCGACAGTCCGAATAGGACAAGAGCTAAAGGAATTCTGAAGTTGGGATGGTTGTGGACCTCTTCACGGGACATTGCAATTTAAACAGACACATTGATCAGATGAAGGCGACAAATGAATCTGACTGCAAGCTACGCGTAGAAGAGGATGAAACCCCTCTGCACATACTATGCAAATTTGCGGTTTCAGCTAACTTGAGACATATTTACCTTTCGGGATCCATGAAGTGACTACCGAGTAGATCGTTAGCTCACCTATGGGCTGCGTTCTCAGATTCATTGAGAGTACCGGGCCTGATACGGTAGAACTCGGCGAAAGTTGAAGCAATAGAAATTCAGAAATGGTTTTGGACCACACTACTTAAACTGATAATAATAATAATGCATATCAGATGTCACCTTAGCCGAATATATTGTTCAAGACTAGGAAGAGGTCAGCTAGTCAATCAGAAGCAACCAGTTAATAGACACAACTTTTATTATAGGACTGCTTGATGCATTTTTATTTCGTATACATCATGCTCCATTTTTAGAGAAAATTATATGTGGTGCCCATGGTGCAAAGTTATCAATAAAAAAACCGTTTTCATATTTGAAATTTAGAGACCTATATTCATAGAGCGGCTTCGAAGATAAAAATATTGTATGAAATTATAACATAATTTTCAAGTGAATTATATAAGGTCGCGAGGTTGCCATATATTTCTGGGACAATATAGACATTTCGAATTTTTGCTACAGGACTTCCACCTTATTCTACTAAGTAGATTCGTCTCTTCTGAACGAAAGTTTCGAACGTGACATGAGGATCAAATAAATTTTATGTTTAAATTCGTGTGTTAACAAAATCTCTTGCTCTTGATCCGCCAAAAACAAAATTGCTAGTTCTTTCACCAGTTACACAATGTATTTGCCTGTTTATATGAAATGAACATTTTATAATTTAGTTTGGATTAGACAAATAAATTAATTTATACAACATCTGAACCCTTTTCCAGATTGCTTAAATTCGGAAATTAGGTGACTTTGTTCATTTAAGATAATAGTGGGCAATTAAAAGATGGAAGTTTGGAGAATAAACTTATTTATATATAATACCAAACTTATTTTGGTTATTTAAGGCCCGCAGAAATAAATCAAAAGCTCCATAAGTTGAACGTTACCAACAACCAATAAAAAAGTCCGTAACTAAATTTTTAGGAAGAGTCTGAAATGACTCGTTAAGGCTCCTGGAATATTACTGTGACATAATCATTAATTAATATCTGAAGATTTTCTTTCATCGTAAATCTGAAAATGGCTTAATCATAATTCATGTAAGTAAAACTGCCTGTTCACCGTCCTATTTCAGATCGATGTGCTTATTTTAGTTAAAAGTGTTGATTAAAGATTGGAATGTTAAAAATAGAAAAACTTTAAGTGCTCAAAGAAGTTGCGATATTTTGACCACGTCAAGTATTTTCGTATTATATCGCCGTTTTCTCCTTAATACAATATTATGTAGATTATATACTTATAGGGTGACATAAATTCGAGAACCGTAAGAAATACGAAGACGTTGACAAGTTGCGCAAGCATTAAATAAAAACATGAGTTTTGCGTAAAACACTTAATATTATGGGAAACACAAAAGGAGTAATTCCACTGTTTAAATAAGTCACTAGTATATGGGTATCGAATACGTGCAGCTGATAACATATCGACAAACAAGTCTGTTCATGCGGATAAGTATTTGTCGTGTTTACTAGTTATAAGTTAACTGATGTTTTGTCAAATTATAGGAAGTACTGTTTGCCAAATGAAAGAACCTGGACGGAAAGAATGCGGGCAAAAAATATCCTCGCATATTTAGATGCTGCCACATTTTTTCCCCAATAATCCTAATTTATTTTCTGTCTAGTTTCCTATAGTGAATTTACATATTTAAATTTCCTACTTGAATACTTAATTTTGTTATTTTCCTTAATACTACTGTCTTCTATTATTTACTATTTTATTTTCACAGGGTAATACGGAATACGCAATAAGTATACTATAATATTTATAATGCTTATATTTTATTCGCCTTCAAGCTATTTAAAATACGCGACAATAGGCAACAGTGCGACGTTTACTTGATTTTTAGGGAGGAGGCAGTTTCGTGATTGGTCGCAGGATATATTAAATACACTTTGACCCTAGACCAACACCTAATTTTTTTTACATATTTTAAAATTTCGGCAGCGACTTGCTTTAGCCATTGGCGTGGAAATTGCCGATTATTTATATTATTTGGCTTGTAGGGTCTGGTGATATATAGGTTTTGTCGATTTTGCAAATTCTCTTTTTTCATTAGAAAGGGGGTGTCCTATATAGAAGTTTAAGCCAAAAAAGTCGGAAGATCCGCTGCATTTGAACCGAAAAAATGCCCTCAAAGTTCGAGTTTTGACACAAATTTTCAGCACCACTTCACAAAACCACTAGAAATTTCGACAAAACACATCTGAAAATCAATTGTCGGGCGAAAATATTTACTAGGATACCTTTGCGTCGAACGAGAGACCTCCGTTTTGTTCCGGTCCTAATTTAAAGCGACTCATAGCCATAGCCCCATTAAACAAAATTAAATTTTTCTTGTAAATATCCATCCTCCTTTTTACTGTCAACTGTCACAATAGCCAAAACAAAGATTTTTAAGAAGGCACACTGTTGCCAGACGTTTACTGTAGTTTCGTTAGCAAAATTCATTAGAAAAATGGTGCGCTATAAGCGCAGCTTATTCACTACCAGCTAGTCATCTTGCGGCGGCATCCTGTGATCTGGGAAAGTCAGTAACCAAGTTTTGCAAATTTTAGAAGAGGGTCATGACTTAATATTGTTTTAAACGCCTGGGCATCTGAATAATACTTTTGACAGTTCGTTTAAATTAAAATATGCTTTTTCTACTAGCGTACGTAAAGTACTCATTTTACGCACTTTCTAAGATTCGTAAAATAGGCTTTTTTAATGTGCAGTGCGTAAAATAAGTTATTTTACGCACTAGTGCGTAAAGTAAATCTGACATATTTTTTGACATTTAGGGCAATGCGTAAAATAATATATTTTACGCACTAGTGTGTAAAATAATTTATTTTACGCACTAGTGCGTAAAGTAATTTAATAATATTTTTGTTTTTTCATATATTTTTCGGTAGTAGAAAAAATTTTGTATGCTACTCGTGTGTAAAGTACCCTTTTTTTATTCAATTTCAATTAAATTTTTTTATCGATATTCCCATTCATAAAAAAGGTTCACTTTACACACTTGTTGCATAAATAACTATTTTATCCACTAAAATCCGTTTAAAAACGATTTTAAAACGCACAATTGTATAAAAATCCGAAATTTCCGAACCTCTCAGGGATAGCCGAAGCTTCGGACGAATTTGTCATGTATTTTGAAGCGAAAATTCATTTTAAATTTAACTGTGGAACTGAACCGCTCAGGGCGCAGTGCCAGACACTCCAACTTTCCGATTTCGATAGAGTTGACTAGCTGGTAGTGAATAAGCTGTGCTATAAGTGTCTCTACTCTTTTTTTATTTAGGTGAATGATCTTTTTATTGCAGTAGTACAGCCTATATTGCTCGACGAGCGGTGTGTGTGCGAAGATGTTGATTGACACGGTTCTTGAATAGTTAGTTTGGGGAACAGATGTCCTGGGAGCATATTCGCATGTAACAGGCAAGATGTCCATTCGGCAATGCCGATCGTTTCTTCATATGTGACGTGCACGATAGCTTTTAGTTAGATGTCGTGACTGTTACATAGAATCAACAAATAAGTCTTCAATTATTTTAACACTTCATTCATGGCCCTCCGCTCGCTTCGCTCGCTACGGGGGCTCAACAAACAGAAACTAACCAAGTGCTAACCAAAAGTAACCCAAAATAAAAAAAGTAAAATAAAAATTTTGGGTTAGTTTTGGTTAGCACCTGGTTAGTTTCTACTTGTTCAGCCCCCGTATAGGGAGCGAAGCGAGCGGAGGGCCATGCATGAAGTGTTTAAATAATTGAAGACTTATTTGTTGATTCTATGTAACAGTCACGACATCCGACTAAATGCTATCGTGCACGTGACATATGAAGAAACGTTCGGCATAGTCGAATGGACATCTTGCTTGTTACATCCGAATATGCGTCCTGGGAGTGAGTTCCACAGTGATGCAGTGCGCCAGACAAAAGTGTTCTTGTAAAGCGATGTTCTAGGTGTTTTCAGTTGTACGACGAACCGGTGCGCTCTTGCCGTCTATCGTGACTGTCTGACAGGCGTTGTGAGGGGCGGGATAAGGCGGGCCAAATCTTGGGAACATCTGCCGTAAAAGTATCTGTAAAACAGGGATTTCTCGGTCACATGTTTGCGGTGTTTTAGACTATCCAGATTCCGGGTCAACTCCGGGTCACCGACGAGACGCACAACTCTCTTCTGAACGGAATGCAGTAGCTTCAGGGTGTGCTCTGGCGTGGCACCCCAGATGTGTGAGCAATATTCTAAGCACGGTCCTATTTGCGCTTTGTAAAGCAAGAGCAACTGCTGCGGTGTATACATTTTTTGTTGCGAAATACCGTACCAAGCTTCTGGGAGGCTGATTTTGCGACGTTAGCAACGTGGTCATGTCAGGACATATTGCTGTTGACCGATACCCCCAGTAGTCCGATTGAATGAAGATGAAGGGATGGTCGATCCTGCCATAATGATATCATTGCCCGCCGTATGGTAAACGTGGCTGCTTGGATGATTGTTCAATGTACATTTGCATTCATTCATCGGAATAAAAGAGACACTCATTCGATTACACTATTCCTTTGTATGTATATATTCGTCAAATATTACACTTCATGCATGGCCCTCCGCTCGCTCCGGGGGCGTAACCAAACAAACCTAACCTAAACTAACCCAAGACATTTTCAAATGAGGAAACACAAATTAAAAAATATTTGCATTTTCGACTGACAAATTTCAATTTTTTCTTATTTACGGCATGCCTTGGGTTAGTTTGGGTTAGTTTTGTTTGGTTGCGCCCTCGAAGCGAGCGGAGGGTCATGCGTGAAGTGGAATATCAAATATACTTAAATAGTAAACAACACTGTTATTCCCCATAAGAAAATGTGTAAAAAACTTTTGGAAACACTGTGCCAGGCCCCCGGTGTCGGTTACTAAAATTTCATTATTTTCACGTTACACCTGGAAAAGTCGTAGTGGAAGTTTGCCCTTCTAGGGGAATTTAGGCTCAAAACGCGGATAACGCGGATATTTTTTCTGCTCAAATGTGGCGAATCCTCCGATTTTCTTGGCTTAAGCTACTCTATAGGACACCCCTTTTCTAGCGAAAAAAAAGAAAATTTGCAAAATCGACACAACCTATATATCATCAGACCCTTAATTTGATGATATCTTTGAAGATTTTTAACCTTTCTTATATTTTTCTTGCATTTGGTGATTATTATACGCGGTTAACTAATTTTTATATATTTCGGATAACTCTCTTAACTGAACTCTCTAAATTAAAAATTTTATTACATAACAATTCCGAACGTTCTATAAAGAGTGTTATGGAACATACTTGCTTCAATATTGCCTAACTTTTAAGACAAAAATTGAATGCTAGAGAATTTATATAAATTAGCTACGATAAACCGTTTTTTTTCCAAATTAAGAGACGTCATCAATGACGTAAATACAAAACCTTCGGGAAACGAACTCTACTTATTACTACAACATATTTATGTAATACATACAACAAATAATATCATAGGATACTATCCTTATTATAAAAATGAGATATTATTATATGACATATTTTGTACTATAAGACTGTAATATAAAAAAACTGTAATTAATTTTAACGTCTTAAACTAATCAATATTATCAATAATAATATGGTAAGAATAACCTCGTGCGCCTATGGGAAGGCAAGATTTTTTACGTGCTAGTCCTCTACCCCCTTCAGTCGTTGTTAAGGTTCACTCGCTTGGCGCACTATAAATGGTGTTAAGTTTAGTATGAAGGTTATTAGATGTGGTAAGTAGTTCACGATTTAATATTGTTTTTAATTTAAACTTCCATGGTGTTTGTATTAAAAAAATCTAATTTTATGGTGAAGAAAACACAAAATTTTTAATTTAGTAGAACTTTTCGTAAATACACCCAAAAACACCCCTATGAGAGCTTTGCGGTTTTAAATGATTGTATATGTTCTCATTGTTCTTGAAGTACGTTTTTGCAGAAAATTGCATATTTAGTTATTATGGTCATTTTTCAGAGTCGACCTCATAATAATATGTCACCCCAGGCGCATTATTGGATACTTGGGTTTCAAGCGATAAAACTGAGAAAAAATCATTCGTATTCGAGAAGATGTTGTCCATATTAAAATTATCTAATCCTCCAGAAGAAGTTCAGAGGGAAACAGATAAGTTCGCCGAGTTTTACTTTTTAAAATCCAGATGGATAAAGTGTGCTCGAAAACGAACCGTATTTGTTAGCAAATATAAAACCTGATTGAACACTAAAATACCATTACCAGGAACTATTACGCCTTATCTAAGTGAAAAGTGTCCTTATCAGTCAGGAACTAGTCGCGGCAGGCCTTTAAAATAATTTGGTGAACGTGTTGCGGAATTCGTTGCTATAGTCAAAAGCGGTCTTATCCTGCGGGTCCAAAGGTCACTTTTTTATTAAATGTCATTCCCTTGACAGGTTTTACTCGTAAAATCTGCCACGAATGAAGTTTTTGCTAAAAATTGTGACCTTTGGACACGCACGATAAGATCGCTTTTGACTATACTACAGGACCTCACGAGTTACAATAATATGCTGCCGAAATGTCTGCCAAGCTGTCAAACTATCCAAGTATATCTGAAGAATCCCTTCCTTTAGAACAAACCTTTGCTCTGTAGTTGGACTTGAATTTGTCGGAACACAAATATTGTATCCTACGATATGTTGTAAATGGTCTCCATAGGAAATGCTTTTCATCACTTAGCAAACTTAAGCAATTTAAAAAGAATTTTTTGCCACAAAACATTAACACAACAGGCAGTGTAGCAGAAGTAAATTTAGAGGAGGTGTTAAATAACACGGTGAGTAGGATTTTGATGAGTGTACGAGAGAAGGTTACAGGTCACAGATCGTTAACTTTTATTTGCTCGGGGTATAGTATGTACAAACAAAGGTTTGATAATAGCACAAGTTCCGATTTTTCCTTATTCGTGACTGCATTTGTGCCACTACAATTAATAGAAACAGCATCTAAGAAAGGAATCTAGATTAATCCCAGGTCATCATCAATATTATTTAGTAGGCCAATCAGATTAGCTTTTATTAAGGCGAGTAGCGATGTTGTTAAAAACGAAGAAGCACGAATGAAAACTTAACAGAGTATGAAGTGACCTAAGAAGGAAACATTTTAAAAATTACCTTTGAAATGCTCTTTATGATGCTTGATGCAAGTGCAACTAATACTGTGTTCGCAACAAATGCTACATCCAACAGTTTCATTTGTGGTGTTAAGCCCTAAGAGATCTATTTGGATTCAGTTGCTAAAAAACCTCCCAATCCTGAAAATTATTATAAATATGGCCTTTCTTCTTGGCATAGCTGGATTCGGTGTTTCGGATGTTGTTTGCATATCGCCATAGATTGCCGTTTAACTACTGACAAGCGCGAGGTGCAGACGAAAGCTATACTTGAGGAACGAAAGCAATACATTAAAAGAAATTATGGGCGAAAATGGGTGTTGTTGTCGATGTAGTTAAGCAAGGATATGGGACAACGAGTGGCGGCAATATTTTGAGGAAGTTTCTAGCAATCCGAAATTAAGTTCCAAAATTACGGAAACAGAGTAGAAGTTTATATATAATTTAGGACTAATCTTAAGAATACTGTCTAGTGGTAGGTCCTTAATATTAGATGTATTTGATATAATTATAAAAAAACAAAAGAAGTCTATTTAAAACGTTACAGTTGGCACTTTATACCAAGTAGTCTTCATAAACTGCTAATGCACGGTAAGGATATATTTGAATTACCCATAGGTGTGTTATCTAAGGAAGCTTTAGAAGCTACCCATAAAGAGATTCGAAAAAAGCGCCCAGATCATTCAAGAAATTTATCTAGAATAAATACCAATAAGGATATAATTAATAGGCTGTTACTAACGTTTGATCCGCATATCTCTAGTCTCTGTAAAATCAAAACTAAAAAGTTTAAAGCTTTTGAAGACGATATATCTGACTACTTAGTGGACGAAACCTCATTAGAAAGTGAGTCCCTTAATTAGATCTAAGCGATTTCGAAGAAATTCCTTTTAATGAAAATGAAAATGATTCACTTTTTCGAAATATTAGTAGGTGCTTTGTCATCAGGCATCTCCTCTACCATAATTCGTAATACATATTTAATTTTATTTTAGTTTTTTTAACGTTAAGGTAAAAAAAGTAGATAAAATAAATAATGCAAATAATCCCTCTATTGGTTCGTAGATTCTATGTCTCCTTCTTTTTAATGCTTTATCATTTTTGGTATATTGTGGCTAAAGATCCAGTTTAACCAACAAATAATAATAAGCGTATAGTTATAACAAAATATCGGAATTATGATTTTTACCAAAGACATATAAAAAAAGAGTAGACCGATTTGATTACTAAGTATGAACACGCCAACATTGTTCCCCTTCTTCTTTTCCCTCTTCTAAAATATTAAGCATGCCCTAGTATTACTTACCACTTCTGCGGCGCTGTTGCCGATGACACCTATCATGGAAAATCGGGAGCTTATTTTCAATAACGTAAGAGAAAAATTACATTTATTAGAAAATAGAACATGTGAAAATCACTTTTCACACTCGTTGCACAATATACTATTTTGGTAATTTTTCAGCATAACAACAATTGGAATTTTGTAAAAACGTTTTTTCTTCTTTATTTAGAAACTTTTAAAAAGCGTTTTTCACCATTAAAATGTTGCGCAATTTTTTTGGTTATCTTTTTTTTTATGGCAGTGGCACACACACTAAAGGGAGATCCTATGGCGCTCGACGAGCGGTGTGTGTGCGAAGATGTTGATTGACACGGTTCTTGAATAGTTGTAGGTTGTAATTAGTGGGAAACAGATGTCCTGGAAGTGAGTTCCACAGTGATGCAGTGCGCCAGACAAAGGAGTTCTTGTAAAGCGATGTTCTAGGTGTTTCTAGTTGTACGACGAACTGGTGCGCTCTTGCCGTCTGTCGTGACTGTCTGACAGGTGTTGCCAGGAGCGGGATGATGCGGTCCAAATCCTGGGAACATCTGCCGTGAAAGCATCTGTAAAACAGAGACATCTCGGCGACATTTCTGCGGTGTTCCAGACTATCCAGATTCCGGGTCAACTCCGGGTCGGTGGCGAGATGCACAGCTCTCTCCTCAATGGAATCCAGCAGCTTTAGGGTATGCTTTGGTGCGGCACCCCAGATATGTGAGCAATATTCTAAGCACGGTCTTATTTGCGCTTTGTACAGCAAGAGCAACTGCTGCGGTGTATAGAGTTTTTTGTTGCGAAATAACGCACCAAGCTTCTGGGATGCTGATTTTGCGATGTTAGCAACATGGTCATGCCATGACATATTGCTGTTGACCGACACATCCAGCAGTCTCATTGACGAGGATGAAGGAATGGTCGATCCTGCCATAATGATGTCAGGGCCCGCTGTATTGGCCCTCTTAGTAAACGTTGCTGCTTGGGTCTTTGCTGCATTGAACTGGACCAAATTTCGGTCGCCCCAAGTTTGAACTTTCTCCAGGTCTTGGTTAATTGCTGTAATCTGCTCCTGTCTGCGGTGGTGAGTCTCAGTCGCTGGTAAGGGTTTTTCTGATCTAAAGTGGGAGACAAGGGTACTGTCATCTGCAAAACTGTAAACAGGATTATTCGTTTCGATCAGCAGGTCATTAATATAGATGAGGAACAGAGTTGGTAAAAGTATTGCGCCCTGCGGCACGCCCGCGTTGATGGTGAATGTGTCCGAGATGTGTCCATCGACTGCAACGTGTAGGGATCGGTTCTTAAGGAAACTGGCCAGCCAGCTGCAGAGAGAGGCTGGCAGTCCGAAGGACGGCAGTTTGTTGAGCAGTCCGTCATGCCAAACTCTGTCGAATGACTTTGATATATCCAACGCAATCGCTCGAGACTCTCCGTAGTTTTCAAATGCCCTACTCCATATATGAGTGGCATAGGCCAATATATCTCCTGTCGATCTCTCTTTGCGAAAGCCGTATTGATTATCGCTGATTATTCTGTTGTTCTCGAAGTACTTGAGTAGTTGCTAGTTGACTACACGTTCCATGACTTTGGAGATTATTGGAAGCAAGGCAATTGGGCGATAGTTTGAGGGCGTGGTTTTCTTGCCTTTTTTGGAACAGGTTGCACTCGAGCGACTTTCCAAGAGGATGGGTAAATCCCTTTCCCGTAAGAAAGAGAAAAAAGCCTGGAAAAAACGGGTGTTAGTTTGTCGGCGCAGTTCTTTAGTACGATGGCAGGTACTCCGTCCGGTCCTGATGCCTTTTGCGTATCTAGTTCTTTAAGGATTTTGCGAATATCATGGTGATGAAACTTGACTTCTGCCATGGTAGTGTTGATGTTCGATATGGCGGAGAGAGTCTTGCCATGGGGGACGTCTAAGGTAGAGTGCGATGAAAACGTTTTAGCGAGCATGTTTGCTTTTTCCTTGGCTGTAGTCGCCGTGATGCCACGTTCGTCCATCAAAGGTGGGAGAGACGTTTTTGTAGAGTTGTTACTTACTGCCTTTGCTACCGACCAGAAATTCCTGGAACCACTGGGACATTGCAAAAGTTTATTCCTGATCCTTTGATTGTGTTTGTCCTTAGTTTCGTCGATCACACGTTTGCATTCGTTTCTAGCTTCGACAAAATAATTGCGATTTTCAGCGGTCTGATTTTGCTGCCTGTACTTGTAGGCTTGCTGTTTCCTACCTACAGCTCTTCTGTCGAATTAGGGCTTTATATTTGATGGTAACTTGATGGAATTTGGGATGTATGCTTCCATTCCTGAGAAGATTACTTGCGTGATCTCTTCGCAGCAGACTAACGGGTCGTCAGTGCCAAAGCAGACGTCGAGCCAAGGAAAATCAAGGTAGAACTCCCTTAGATCGTCGCAGTTTGCAGAACTGTAATGCCAGATTTTGCGAGGCAATGGTGGGTCCTTCTGTATGAGTGGCAGTTCACACAACGTTGTAATAAGTTTGTGGTCGGAAGTACCTAATGGCGGACCAACTGTAATTGTGTACTGGTCAGGATTGGTGTTTAGAAAGAGATCCAGGAGGGCGGCGAATTCGCCCCTCTCTGGGATTCGAGTTGGTTCGTCTACAAATTGAGTAAGCCCGCAGCTGATGGCAAATGCTTCAGCTTCTCTACCTTCGTTGTCGGTCTTGTTGTGATGTTTGAGCCAGTTTGTGTTGTGGGCATTGAAGTCTCCCAGAACGATTATTTCTGAACTGGGGTGATCGACCTGTATTGAGCCAAAGGTGTTAGCTAGTGTTGAGAAAAAGCTTTGGTAGGCTCTATCGCTCGGAGGGCGATAGAGACAACATATAAACTTGGTTAATCCCTTGGCGGTGAACTTGACCCACATGACGTCAAGGTTGTTCGGTTCGAGTGTTTCCTCGCGGTGACATGAATGGTCGCTTCGTACAAAAAGGCATATTCCGAATTTATGTATAATTCCCGCCAAAGCCTGTCCTAAGCCAGGTTTAAAAAGGGTGAAAGGGAGGAGTAACAGCCACGTTAAAAAACCAGGGTTCATATGACCCGGATGATAGCACCCTGTAAGGGTCCCTAGCCAGGATACGGCGAAGAAACTGCTGCCTTGTAGGACGGATGTTGGTTCATCAAAGGCTAAAGGAAGAAAACCTTGAATAAAAATTCCCGGCCCTTCAGGTAGGGGGTTTTGGCAATGGGCTAGCTCCCCATTACAAGTGAAAAATGTAGCAATGCTAAAAAACCCAGCGAACAGCCTCGGAAATCGAATGGAACACAATGGACACGACCACTGCATCGAAACAAGGAAACGATTATAGGAACTTGGAATATACGAGGAATAAATAAAAAACTAAACGGCGTTGTTAAAGGATTGGAAGATATGAAGATCGACATAGCAGTACTCACCGAAACTAAGAAAAAAGGCAACGGAAATGAACACCTCGCAAACTACATTCATATCTACAGCGGAGTCCCTAAGAATGAAAGAGCTGGCCAAGGAGTCTCAATATTAATAAATAAAAAATACATAAATCAAATCCATAACTGGAACACAATAAATGAACGGATACTGTCAGTTAACTTAACGATAAAAGGACATAGAACAACTATTGTTGGAGTGTACGCTCCAAATGACGACTCAGGACAGACAGTAAAAGATGAGTTTTATAATACACTAAACGACACCCTTGCAGCCCTTGGTAACCAAAGAGAGCTGATTCTGCTAGGAGATCTAAATGCTAGAGTAGGAAAAAAGAACGATAGGAAAGTAGTTGGAGCATACGGAGAAGAGACGCTAAACGACAACGGGCAAAGACTTCTAGAAACATGCGAACAAAATAGAATGAAAATATTGAATGGATTCTTCAACCACAAGAATATCCATAAATACACATGGCACCAGGACACCACAGGTCTCAAATCTTTAATAGACTACATAATCCTAAAACAAGACACAAATTGGCATATAAAGGATACAAGAGTATATAGAGGAGTGGAATGCGGCTCCGACCACTTCCTACTAATCTCGAAAATATGGATAAAATTCAACAAAGATACAGATAATATAAAGGACACCATACAGGATACAAAACTGGAACAAGTCAAATATAACCTTGACAGCCTATACGAATCGAGCACTAGAACCCTCTATCAGAATCGGCTGGACCAGAAACTAAATGAACAATATCTAACAATGGACACCACAGATCTCTACAAACACGTAATGGATTCTGTACACTCGGCCGCATATGGGTCTCTCGGAATAGAAAACCACAACCACAACAAAAACTACAATCTGATGTGGAATACAGAGCTAGAAGAACAGAAGCAAAATAAACAGCAAACCTACAATAAATAGCTAAGTACAAAAGATAACAATGACTATGAAACATATAAACAAGAACAACGCAAATACAAAAACATGATTAATAATAACAAAAACGAAACATGGGAAAGGAAGTGTAAAGAGGTGGACTGTCACATCGGCGGCACAAGATCGTCAGAGGCCTGGAACTTGATTAGGTCACTAAGAAAAGAAACGTCAAATAAAATAAATATACAGCCGATACCAATACATAAGTGGCAAAAACACTATGCCAAATAACTGAAAGAAGATAGAGAACGGTACCTTACAAGATCACCTACATCGTGTACTGTACAGGGAGAATATATTGATATCGACGATGACGAGATAGAGAAAGCGATAAAAGCCATGAAAACAAAAAAAGCACCGGGACCAGAAGGATTACCAGCAGAACTACTTAAAAATGGCTCACGGAAACTAACCACATACCTAAAGGAACTGATGACAAGATGCATAAATGGAGAACCAATTCCAAATACCTGGAAAGAAGCATGGATAACACCGATCCACAAAAAAGGGACAAAAGAAGACTGCTCTAACTATAGATGAATTTCGGTCACCAGCACAATGAGCAAATTGTATGGACGAATCCTCCGAAATATAATTGAGATAGAATACTCACCACTTGAAATAGAAGAACAGGCAGGTTTTCGCACAGGACGATCATGTATGGACCACATCTTTACTTTGGTTCAATTAAATGAGAAAAAAGCTGCAACAAATAGAGATGTCCATCTACTATTCGTAGACCTTACAAAGGCCTACGACACAGTCCCGGTTCAGAGACTTTGACAGGTCCTAGAAAAATCTTCCATAAACAATACAGCCATATAAGCAATAAAACAACTCTATGATCAAGCGACATCAAGAATTAAAGTGGGTACGACTATATCTGGAAGTTTTAGAGTATCCAAAGGCCTACGACAAGGATGCTATCTATCCCCCACGCTGTTCAAGATTTACCTTAATGAAGCCCTCCGAAAATGGAGAAGATCATGCGGGGGAATGGGTATACAACTAAATGAGGAAAAAACTTTATACACCCTACACTTTGCGGATGATCAAGTAGTAATAGCCCAGGACAAAGAAGATTTAGAGTTTATGACAACAAGACTTCTGGCTGAATATGAGAACTGGGGAATGTCGGTTAACAAATCGAAGACCAAATATCTGTGCATAGGCAGAGAAGCAGAAAACCTTCACGTAAACGACATAGAAATAGGAACATGCAACAAATACACCTACCTAGGAACTCAAATAGACAATACGGGTAGAACAGAATGTGAGATCGAGGAAAGGATTTTGAAAGGCAGGAAAGTCATCGGATGCCTGAACTCAATATTATGGTCCAAAAATATATCACATGAAAAGAAACACCTTATCTATAACTCCATTTTCAAGAGTGTGGTATTGAATGGTTGTGAAACATGGCAATTAACGAAAAACATGGAGCAACGACTTCTAGCACTCGAGATGGACTTCTGGCGAAAATCTGCAGGAAGATCAAGGGTGGAAAGAATAAAAAACATCCGAATCAGAGACATCATGCATGTAGAGAAAACAATTATTGACGAGATACAGAGAAGGCAACTAATATGATGTGGCCATGTGGAACGAATGGAAGACGGGCGCCTCCCAAAAATTCTATTAAAA
>MU186435.1:69357-90540 GCA_016904865.1 Pissodes strobi
GGTTGACGTCGTAGTGTTACCGACAATATCGTCTGGGGTATTTTGGACCCCGCGTGACCGAAATGGTTCTAAAAATATTTTGAGTGGTTGGTACTAAATTATACAAAAAATGAAAAGTTTTTATCCGATTTTAGTAGGAAATGGCTAGTAGAAATCCCGAACAATGGATGAAATGGTTAGATGAATTGGACGCAAGTGAGATGGAAGTTGTGGCAAGCGACGAAAGTGAAGATGGGGAAGATAGGGTTGAAATAAGTGACCACTATACAGAATCAGAGCAGGAAGACGGGGTTGAAGATGGTGAGTTAATGGAAGATATCTTAGATAATACTACAAGAGCGCCGTATTTTACTGGTAAGGATAAATATACGAAATGGATTAAAATGCCGCCGCCTAATTCAAGAACCAGGAAACACAATTTAGTTATAAAATTACCGGGCCCCACTGCCTAAGCAAAAAACGCAAAATCTATATTGGATTGTTTTTTTATTTTTATTAATTAATATCTCATAGATTTAATTGTTCAGTATACTAATATTTATATTGCGAAAATAAAGACAAATTTTCTTCGCGACAGGGACGCGAAATGTACGGATGCTTGTGAAATGAAAGCATTGTTGGGCATTTTGTATTTGGCTGGGGTAATAAAATCTGGCAGAGAAAACATACTTGATCTATGGAATACAGATGGCACTGGTGATGATTTAATGTATCTTACATGAGCTACAACAGATTTCGATTTTTATGTCGCTGTATTAGGTTTGATAACATAAATGATCGCGACATTAGGCATAACGTTAATAAACTAACTGCTATAAGGGAGATTTTTGCTATGTTAGTACAGAACTGCGAAAGTGCCTTTATTCCCAGTTCTTATCTAACCATTGATGAGCAGTTAGTTGCGTTCAGAGGAAGGTGCAGGTTCCGCCAATATTTGCCATCTAAACTAGCAAAATACGGGCTAAAAATATTTGCAATGGTAGACCCAAAAACAATGAATACCATAAGTATTGAAATATAGGCTGGTGTGCAACCCGATGGTCCCTATAAAATTAGCAATGCGCCCTCCGATGTTGTGAAGAGATTAGTTGATCCCATACAAAATACAAATAGGAACCATCGACAGGTGGTTTGTAAGCATACCGTTAGCATTAGAATCGCTAAAGGAGAAAAAATTAACACTAATAGGAACCATAAAATCCAATAAAAGGGAACTTCCTCCGGAATTTGTAAATACTAGATCACGCCCTGAATAAAGCAGCATGTTTGGTTATCAAAAATATATAACAGTTGTTTCTTTTGTCGCTGAAAAATACAAAAACCTGCTGGCAGTATCCACTATGCACCACCACGATGAAATAGACAAAAGCACCAATAAACCTGAAATCATTATGGCTTATAACCAAACTAAATTTGGTGTACTTATAGTAGGTAAAATGTGTGTTATGTACAATGTGGGCAGAAGTACTAGGCGATGGCCATTGATAATATTTTTTCATCTTTTAAACATAGCCGGCATAAATGCTCTAAATTTGTATATCGCAAATAAAGGCTACGAAAAAACCGTCAGGAGGGAATTTTTGTGTCGCCTTTCTAGAGACTTGATTACGCCACAGATAAGAATGTGAATGTTTGCCAAGAATATTCCATGAGGCATCAGGACTAAAGCTTCCCTTGTACTAAACATTGATGAAGCTTCCCTAATGGAAACTAGTGCCGAGCCAGAGGCAGAACAGCCAGCATCTGCAAAAGGAAGATGCGCCCTATGTGAACGGAGAAAGGACCGAAGAACAAGGACATTTTGTTCTAAATGCAAATCGTTGATATGCAACGGATATTCTAAAATAGTCTGTAATTCATGCGCCGTCACTGATAATAATCAGTACGGGAGTAATTCTGATTAATTTTTCTTTATTTGTTTAGTTGGTGTTAGAAAAGCACTGTTTAGTTTTGTATTCAGTTAATAATAGTTTTAGTTAATTTTTGTTCGTTATTTTTAAATTGTACGGTCGTATAAATATAGATAAAAACATCTAAAAATAAAAGCCCTTTATTTATTTTACTTTAGTACTTAAAAATTTTAGTTTTATCATATGGGGTCCAAAATACCTTATGCGAGTAGAAATGTGATTTTTTGATGAGCGAGTATTCCAGTGTTAAAATACATACCTTGGTTTTTTTTTAATCCCGTATAGCTTCGTGATGGAAAAGAGAATCTGCTGCGCCTTGCACATTATAAAAGTTCTAGTGCTTCATTTTAGTTAATTTGAATGGTGCCGTTAAGTTAGTATTTTTTATTATTTTTTTTTCTGTATCTTCAGGCACGAAGCAATATTTGGTTCCCAGTCAAATTTACAAAACTACAGCTATTTTGTAAGTAACTAGGATCACTCTTAAACAACACTATTAAAGAAACTAGGGAAAATCAGGAGCGAATTACAAACTATATAAAATATTTGCCATACGAGAGGAATTGCTCTTGTACGAATTATTTAAAGAAGTCCCGACCTACATACACGCTTTTAATAAAAGTTGGGCAAAAATTTTCAAATCTTCAAGGAAACATATAATTTTTTGCTCGTCGTTCTTACCTCTTTGAATTTGTTGTTCCCGTTAAATTAGATATTTCTCCTGAAAACATAAACTAAATTGAAAGACGTCTTCGCTCGGAAAATTAATTTCGGCATTTCAGAATTCCTGAGTAATATCAAGATAGCAGAAAACTATTGCAGTGTTTAAGTATAATAGGCAGCCTTAATTACTTTTAGTTTATACTTTACTCTAGCCACAACATAGTTGAATAATATTTTTCAAGCAATCTTACGTACGTTTTTTAACTAGTATTACCAGTCAAGTGATATATTTGTTTAGTTTGCTTAAATAACATACATGAACTTAGAACAGCATGCAAATAATTAATCTATTATTGAATTAAACTTTTTAAGCTGTAACGAAAAAATCATGAACATGAGACAAATTGTTTAGTTTATAAATAAGTCTTGCAAAACGTATTATTGGAATGGTTGCAGTTGTACAAGTGACGTCACAACTAAATAGTTATGAAAACATAAACCGAAAGTCAAATTAGAAGTTTAGGAGAATATAGCGTAGCATGCGGAACCTGCGATAAAACATATGTGGGACAAACAAACCGGAGAATCTCAGCTACGGAGAAGAACATAAATTACTCATCAAACGCAAACAAATACCATCGGCTCTCATTCAAAACTAACATCAAACGGGCCACAAAATCAACTTTGACAGTTGCAAACAAATAGCGAATGTGACCAATTACAAAATAAGAACACTACGAGAAGCAACTGAATTGAGAAAATCGAACAATCAAACCTAAGAGACGACGCCCTGCACTTATTGAACACAGGGAAAATGATTATAAACAATCCAAATCTAGAGCAGGCCACACGCACAACAAAACAGACAACAAGTATCGTAACCCAGATGACCGCGAATGGAGAGGAACCGAAGCTATCAACCAATCAGCAGCGCTATTACCTTCGGCGCAGGCCTATAAATACGAAGCATAGTCACATTAACCTTCATTCAATTGCCAGACAACGCATTGATAGTACCATGTGAGACCTTGGTAAAACGTAACTAAAAAAAAAAACAATTTCTTTTTCTGTCAAAGAACTATGTGCTCCGGTGATATACATGGCACACAAACAACGTAAGATAGCTTGAATTGTGTATCCCTAATAAAACACGGTAAACACAGAAACTTGTAGCAAAATATAGACACAGCCTTTCTTTTTTTATTGTATCCTTTTAGACATTTTCACTAGTAGCTTCCTTCCGGACATTTTTTCCCTTGTCTTTATCTCTTTGATCAGTTGTCTGTAACACAGTGTTTATATCAGCTGGGTTTTCTTTTGGCTCAATCTGTAATAAACTAAGTACTAGTTTCTCCCAAAAATCAGATACTAGAATCTTTTTATTAGATAAGCTTGTTTAAAAAATACTATTGCAGACCTTAGATTGGATATTCATTTAAAAAGACAAAAGGAATTCTTCAGTTATGGAAGATGAGGCATTGGAATCTGAAAATGGATATTTGATTGAAATCGAGAATAAGAATGAATTAATAAATGAACTC
This sequence comes from Pissodes strobi, assembly GCA_016904865.1. Classification (NCBI taxonomy): domain Eukaryota; kingdom Metazoa; phylum Arthropoda; class Insecta; order Coleoptera; family Curculionidae; genus Pissodes; species Pissodes strobi. The sequence continues at coordinate 73,472 of MU186435.1, forward strand.
AACAAAAAGATCAATAGTTTAAAACAGCAAATAGATGGGAGGAAACAAATTCAGTATGTAGATGCAGGTACACAATACAGTAAAACTGTACGGGATATGGCACAACAAGTCATCATTGAGTCACGTCATTGTGAGGTGCACCTCACAATGACGTCAGTCTGCAGACTGACTTTGAGGGTCAGATTGTCCTAAATAACTTGAATAATTACGAACAACTCATAAGCAAAATGTCTGCTGATATGGAAGAGAACAGGATTATTATAAAAAAATTAAATCAGAAATAGAAGAGCTTCACATGATGATAAAAAACATGCAAACCACTATTGAGACACTCAATGTGGATAATAACTTTTATGCTGAGGAAAACAAGAAGTTACAAAATGAGGTAGAAAAGCTTATTAACAGGCAGGAACGACGAATAAATGATGCCCAAACTGATGTTATCATAAACAACTTTGACGTTCGAAATAAAACCAATGTTGATGTAGGTTACTCCAAGAGAAAAAAATAAAAATAAGGAGGAAAGACACAACATATTATTGCTGGGTGATAATTTAGGGTCTGGTTTTAGGCCTGTATTAGATAAGTATTTCAATTGTGATTTTAATATATGTTCTGTAATTAAAAACAATGCCTTGATAGACGATGTAGTGGGAAGTGTGTTAGAGTTATCCAAGAAATATACTAAGAATGATTATGTGATTGTTATGGGGGGTATGATGAATGTTTTAAATGGTTTAAGGGTTCATGAAAAAACAATACAGAACTTAATTAAGGTTGGTACTTATACGAACTTGATAATTTTTTCTGTGCCAATATGGGGCAATAATAATTTGCTTAATAGTTACATAAACGAGCACAATAAGATGATGTGCGGTAATATATATATAAGGACAAGAAATATAGTAATTTTTTGCATTTTAATGCTATATTGTTTTTAAATTGTTTTATGGTAAGGAATGGATTGCATTTAACGTACATTAACTAATGAATCTGTAAAGTTAAAGTGGTACAGAAGTCTTAATAATGAGAAGAAATTTACTGTTTTACGATACTGAAAATATTAACGTAAGTAAGAAATCTTTTTTAGAGATATCGACATAATATTAATTAATTCTCAAAGTTTTATGTCAAAATTTGATGAGTTTCATAATTTTATACTAAGTTCACGTGCTGAAATAATATGTTTCACAGAAACTAGAGTAACAGAGGAGATACATGACTTTGAAATTCAAATTTTAGGATATAAAATTGTGAGGGTAGATAGTGAAAATAGGCATACAGGGGGTGTAATAATTTACTTGAAGGACCATATAAATATAACTGATTTCAAAAAGTATCAATATCAGAAGAATTATTGGTAAGTTGTTTTAAGAATTAGTATTAATGATAAAATTTATGTATTGGGTAATTTGTGTCATTCTCCCAGCGCCAGCCATGCTGAATTTTTGTCATTATTTGATGGACATTGCGAAGATTGGGCTGATGATGAACACCCAGTAATTATAATGGGGGACTTCAATATTGACTGGTTGTCACAAGATACTTATGCGAATAAACTAAAAAAAAAATAACTGAATTTAATGGTATGTCTCAAATAGTCTCAGAAATTACTCATCCTACTGATCCCGGGGGAAGCATAATAGATTTGATATTAACTAACAGACCGAGTATTCTGTGTTGGATAAACCACGTATTAGTGATCATTACATTGTTAAAGTGTCAATTCAGTTAAAAACACGTTTTGGGGAAAATTTGATTGTCAATACAAGGGGAAGAATAAACTATGGGGAAATAAATAAAATCTGGCAAGGGTTAATTGGAATTATAGATGTTTTGATGTTAATACGAAATACGAGGCCTTTAATGATACTATTGTGCGGGTTCTGAACCAAGTAGCTCCAAGAGTAGAGAAAGTTATTAAGCCTAGATATAAAGAGTGGTTTAATGAACGAATTCATGATGCAATTAAAGATAGAGATGATAGTTATAAAAGTTTTAGAATAAGTCAACTGGATAGTGATAAAAGTAGGTACAAAGAGTGTAGGAATAGGGTAGTCACTATTATAAGGAAGGAAAAGAAAAAGTTTTATGAGAGGAAAATTGATTTGCAGAAAAATAATCTTTGGAATATGTGGGAAACACTAGGGCAGTTAATTAGTGATAAAAAAAGGAATACAATTAATAAAGTTGAAATAAATGGGGAGGTTATCACTAAATCTGAAGACATGGTGGAAAACTTAAAATAAATATTTTATAAACAGCATAGATAGTATTATTCAAAATATCGATACAGTAGCCATTACAGAATCATGCATGAGTAATGATAATTACACACAAATACAGAATCTGGAAAATTTTCATTTAATTGATTATGTAGTATTAGAAAGTATTGTCTTTTCGTTGCCCAAAATAGGGAGTCCCGACGACATAATGGCGGAATTTAAAAAAAATACATATAACTATATTAAGGAACCTCTCTTAAATTTAGTTAACACATCATTAGAAACAGCTCGAGTACCATCTGTTTTGAAAGTATCCACTGTTGTTCCAATACGAAAGGTTAAGGGCTCAAGCAGAGCATGTGACTTAAGGCCAGTTAATATGCTGGTGACACTTGAAAAGATATTGGAAAAAGTGGTGTACTAGCAATTACTTGACTATATAAACGTCAATAATATTCTGATTGTAAATCAATCAGGATTTAGAAAAAATCATAGTTGCGAAACTGCTCTTCAGAATATCTTATATGACTGAAAATATTTGTTAGATGATAAATACGCTATAGGCGCAGTTTTTCTAGATTTACAACTAACGTTCGAGACAATTGACAGGCAAAAGCTATTAATCAAGTTGAGGAAGTATGGTATAGTGGGTAGTGCTTTAGACCGGATCATTGATTATTTGGAAAATAGAAAGCAAGTAACAAAAATTGATAAGAAAGTATCGACTGAAATTCCAAGTAGCTGGGGTGTACCACAGGGTAGTACCCTGGATACTCTCTGGTTTCTTTTATATATTAATGAAATTTATACAGCCGTTGGAACCTGCTCGATCCATTTATTTGGTGATGACACTTTATTGTATTTTTACTCAAAGAACCTTGACCACCTAGTAAATTGTATTAATATGGACTTAACACAACTTCATGAATGGTTCAATAGAAACTTACTTAAAGTTAATGCTAAAAAAACTAAATTTATGTTAATTGGTAATAATACATTTCAAGAAGAGTTTTCTCAGAAACAACTAAAATTAAAAATAAACAAAGACATAATTGAAAAAGTAGATCATATCAAGTATCTTGGCTTTGTCATTGATGAGTACCTCACGTTTAAAGAACATATTCTTTTTGTTATTAAAAAAATTATTAAAAATATAAACTTTTTGTCAAGACTATCAGATATTTAACACAGTGGTCTAAAACAGCTATTTTCAATACTTAGTTTTACCCCATTTAGTTTATAGTTCTACCATACTGTACACAGCGAATAAAAATGAAATAAACAGGTTACAGAAATTACAGAACAGGGCAATGCGCCTAATTTTGAATAAAAAAAGGGAACCTCCTATAAGTAGTATGCTAAATAAATTAAACTGGCTCCCTGTGGATAAATTTATAAGATACCAAGATATGATACTCGTGTATAAAATTAAAAATGGATCAACTCCAAGTTATTTGACTGATAAAATAATAACTAATGGATCTGTTCACCCTTATCCAACAAGAAACAAATCTAGTTTTCACGTGACATTGAAAAATAGAAGGAGCACAGAAAATTCTATATATCATAAAGGCTTACTTGCTTTTAATTCTATTCCAGTTGAAATAAAAAATGTAGAAAGCCTTAACTCATTTAAAAATAAGCTGAAAGAGTACCTGAGAGGAGACTAAATCTGTGATATTGAATTTTAATATAGTTTTAAGTTATTGGTTTTACCCATTTTGTGATTTGAAAGCTAGAGTGAGAATGATACAAATTGCATAATGTTTGTTTGTTCAGTTTGTATGACTGTTTATTTTTTCATTGTTTTATTGTTGAAGTTTATATGACTATGTATTGTTTCACTGAGGTATATTTCACTATTGTCTGTTCATCAGGTGTTATATGTAAAATTTTCATATTTGTTTATTGCTCTTTATTTTGTTTGTATGTATTTTGTTCCATAATTTTTACATTTTTCATTATACTAGATTTTATGTTTTAATTGACGTAGTATTTAATGTTAATTTGAATTGTACTGGTAATATACTGTATTAGCTGGATGCTAAATAAATAAATAAATAAATAAAAAATCAAAAATCGATAGGTTGTCAATACAACTACTGCATTCAACAATAACTCTTATGGTGCCATCTTATAGTCTTTCGAGGCAGAGAGAAGTAATAGCCCATTTGGTCTATGCTATCTTTTCCAGCGTTGTATTCAATAATAGCGGACGGTTTCTTGTTTCCGTCTTCATTTCCAATTTTCTTGCCGGTAAATTTTATTTTAATTACATGTTTGGTTGTTAAAAAGAGGAACTTCTCTCTTACCTTGCCATTTAGCTACTGCAATACCCTCTGTGCTTTATTTTCCTATAATATCGCCCTTTTTTGTTTTGGCATTGATCACATCTAGAGGCAAACCTCTTCTATTTTTCCTTAACGTGCTCAAAAATGTATTTTAATTGCGAGAAAGGCTTTTGCTAAAGATGTTGAAATATAGAAGTTATTCGTTATAACAGTTTTTTCTTGGTTTAGATATTCGTCTGCCAGTTAGAACACTACTTCTTCTGCTGAATCCTGGTTTGTAAAACTTTGCCCCATATATACTGATAAATTGATAGATGTAGCTTTTGGGATCACAAAGTTTAAAATGCCTGATACTATACAGGTGCCTTTTACTTGAAATATATTGCCTGATATGCAAGCAGCCACGAAGACAGATCATCGTTTTCACAGTTTCACCAGTTACACATTTACTGGTACCTACATTGCTTCTTTAGTATCTCGATAATATCGCTATTTTATATAATCTGCCTTCCTTGTTACCAGTTTTATCTATTCTGGATGATTTTGACGCATTTTCTTTTCTCCGTCAGTTGAATATTTACAAATGCTACTACTTTCACATGTGCCAGAATATTCATATTCTGAAAGCTACTCCTCACTGTCGGAAAATTTGAAATATGACAATTCCACTTCTTCCAATAGCGCTTTTCGATTAGGTTATTCTTCAAATAATAATTTGTTTTTCGATGTGTTTGCTGGACTTGTAAACAACTTGTCTATGGCTACGTTTTCACTATAAAAAAATAAAGATATTTAATAAAACACGAAGCAATATCTTGGTATATACATTACCTTAATACCAAATATGTTACTTTATTATATTGTCCTCTGCTGTTTCCAGTTGTACGACGAATGAGTGCGCTCTTGCCCTCTGTCGTGACTGCCTGACAGGCGTTGCTGGGGGCGGGATTTGGCGGGTCAAATCCTAGGAACATCTGCCGTGAAAATATCTGTAAAACAGGGATATCTCGGCTACATGTCTGCAGTGTTCTAGACTATCCAGATCCCGGGTCAACAACGGGTCGCCGACGAGACGCACAGCTCTCTTCTGAATCGAATCCAGCAGCTTTAGGGTGTGCTTCGGTGCGACACCCCAAATGTGTGAGCAATATTCTAAGCACGGTCTTATTTGAGCTTTGTAGAGCAAGAGTAGCTGCTGCGGTGTATACAATTTGTTGTTGTGAAATAGCGCACCAAGCTTCTGCGAGGCTGATTTTGCGATGTTAGCAGCGTGGTTATGCCAGGGCATATTGCTACTGACCGAGAGACCCAGTAGTGCGATTGACGAGGATATGAAGGAAGGGTCGCTTCTGCCATAATGATATCAGGGCCCGCCGCCCGTATTGGCTTTCCTGGTAAACGTGGCTGCTTGGGTTTTTGCTGCACTGAACTGGACCAAATTTCTGTCGCCCCAAGTTCGAACTTTTTCCAGATCTTGATTAATTGTTGTAATCTGTTCTTGTCTGCGGTGATAAGTCTCAGTCGATGGTAAAGGTTTTTCTGATCTAAATTGGGAGACAAGGGTACTGTTATCTGCAAAAGGGTAAAGATGATTGTTGGTTTCTGTCAGCCGGTTATTAATATAGATGAGGAACAGAATTGGTGAAAGTATTGCGCCCTGAGGCTAATGGTGAATGTGTCTGTCCATCAACTGCAACGTGAATAGATCGGTTTTTAATTGACAAGCCAGCGGCAGAGAAACGATGTGTTGTTCTTTACTAATATTACGGTTCCTGGTCCACGAGATAATTCTACTTGATTTAAATAATTCGCGTCTGTGCTGACGTATATCGATTGAATTTGTAACAGGTTTTTAATTTGATTTGGACCAAATTTGACTTTTGCATCTAATTGCATTTTATTAGATGGAAATGCAGCATTATTGAATTGAAACTTCTTAACGCGCACCGGGAGTAAAATTTGAAGGTCGCGACACACGACGAGAGCGGAACGAAAACTGGCCGCGACACACGAGCTGGCAGAAACGAAAAATATGAGAATATCTCATAGATTTTGTGATATCTTTGTTAGTTTACAAGCAAAAAATATGGGATTTGCTCTATTACGTTGTCAAGACATAAGCGAAACTTTTATGAAGATTTTTTTTTTCATTTAGGCCTTCCCTTTTTGTTAATTGAGTGGTATATTTAAAAAAACTACTTTTGAACCAAATCCGTTACGATATGTATAAGATTTTATTGTGATATCTTTGTTAGTTTACAAGCAAAAAATATGGGTTTTGCTCTATTACCTTGTAAAGACATAAGCGAAGCTTTTATGAAGAATATTTTTTTTTTCATTTAGGTCTTCCCTTTTTGTTAATTGAGTGGTATATTTAAAAAACTACTTTTTAACCAAATCCATTGCGATATGTATAAGGCTAGGGGTTTAAGTTTAAGAAGTTTCACTTCAGATATGCGCACATAGTGCACACGCTTTTTTTATAATTTTTTCCTCTAGAGGTTTAAAAAATAATGATACTTGTAGGAAATTTGGACAATGTTTTGTGCTTTTTTTATTCTAACACTTTATTAATATAAAATGTTGTTTAGGATGCCAGTGAAAATTTGCAAGTTATTAGGTATAGACCTAATTGCCCCAAATCAAAAAGAAATCACCAAATCGAAATATTGCTTCAAGGTTTTTTATAGATCAAAAATCTCAGCGGCAATGAATATTTTTAAGTTCTGTCTATCACAAAATTAGAAAGTAGAACATATGTGCAAATAAGGTATAACTACGCTCTTGGTCAGTTTACATTAAACACATATGCAATTGCTTTTAAAAACAAGTACCTTGTACGACCTTTTATTTAAAACCCGTAGGAGTATATATGGACACTTTTCACTTTACAGATATAAATTTGAACAGATCTCTTGTTTACTTGTAATAATTTATCCCTATGCGTTTTTCAATCTAGATATTTCCATCTTTTCTAATGCTTGTTTGTTTCTAAAAACGTTCATGCTTTTGTCATATTATGCTTATTACCCTCAGTCGGCCTTTTTTATTGGGAGCCTTGATAATCTTTCTAGTCTTTGTTTTTATAAATGCCTCTAATACATGGCATTTTATGCTTTTCATCTTTATCATTTTTCTGTTTACTAAACTTTCCACTACGGCTCGTTGGTCGAGATTAACTCACAAATATTTAATTCAATATTTTGACCTTCATACATTTTTTTCAACTGTTCAAGTTTGCCTTCTTACGTCAAGTCAAGTTTTCTCACCGTGAAATATCACGCAAAATCCTTGAAGAACTAGATACGCAAAAGGCATCAGGACCGGACGGAATACCTGCCATCGTGCTAAAGAACTGCGCCAACGAACTAACACCCGTTTTTTCCAGGCTTTTTTCCCTTTCTTACAGAAAAGGGATTTACCCATCCTCTTGGAAAGTCGCTCGAGTGCAACCTGTTCCAAAAAAGGCAAGAAAACCACGCCCTCAAACTATCGCCCAATTGCCTTGCTTCCAATAATCTCCAAAGTCATGGAACGTGTAGTCAACCAGCAACTACTCAAATACCTCGAGAACAACAGAATAATCAGCGATAATCAATACGGCTTTCGCAAAGAGAGATCGACAGGAGATATTTTGGCCTATGTCACTCATATATGGAGTAGGGCAATTGAAAACTACGGAGAGTCTCGAGCGATTGCGTTGGATATTTCAAAGGCATTCGACAGAGTTTGGCATGACGGACTGCTCAACAAACTACCGTCCTTGGGACTGCCCGCCTCTCTCTGCAGCTGGCTGGCCAGTTTCCTTAAGAATCGATCCCTACACGTTGCAGTCGATGGACACATCTCGGACACATTCACCATCAACGCGGGCGTGCCTCAGGGCGCAATACTTTCACCAACTCTGTTCCTCATCTATATTAATGACCTGCTGATCGAAACGAATAATCCTGTTCCTGACAACATTATGGCAGGATCGACCATTCCTTCATCCTCGTCAATCGGGCTGCTGGGTGTCTCGGTCAACAGCAATATGTCATGGCATGACCATGTTGCTGACATCGCAAAATCAGCCTCCCAGAAGCTTGGTGCCCTATTTCGCAACAAAAAACTCTATACACCGCAGCAGTTGCTCTTGCTGTACAAAGCGCAAATAAGACCGTGCTTAGAATATTGCTCACATATCTGGGGTGTCGCACGAAAGCATACCCTAAAGCTGCTGGATTCCATTCAGAAGAGGGCTGTGCGTCTCGTCGGGGATCCGGGGTTGACCCGGAATCTGGATAGTCTGGAACATCGCAGACATGTGGCCGATATGTCTCTGTTTTACAGATACTTTCACGGCAGATGTTCCCAGGATTTGGCCCGCATCATCCCGTCCCTGGCAACTCGTGTCAGACAGTCCCGACAGACGGCAGGAGCGCACCAGTTCGTCGTACAACTAGAAACACCTAGAACATCGCTTTACCAGAACTCATTTGTCTGGCGCACTGCATCACTGTGGAACTCACTTCCAGGACATCTGTTTCCCACTAATTACAACCTACAAATATTCAAGAACCGTGTCAATCAACATCTTCGCACACACACCGCTCGTCGAGCGCCATAGGATCTCCCTTTAGTGTGTGTGCCACTGCCATAAAAAAAAAAAAAAAAAATCTGGAATTGAAAGGGCTCGAAGTATTTAATCATTATGGTTACATATGACTGACACAAGAGCAAAAGAATGAAATTTCCAACTATTAATATATCTTCGTAGATAATATATATGCTTGACCCCGTCGATTTTATTATTATTTTTGAAGTGAAACTTCTTAACGCGCGCCGGGAGTAAAATTTGAAGGTCGCGACACGACGTGAGGCCGCGCTAGCAGGCCGTGGCAGCGTAACGAAAAACTGTCACGATACTTTATTGTGATATCTTTGTTAGTTTACAAGCAAAAAATATGGGATTTGCTCTATTACCTTGTCAAGACTTATGTCTTGACAAGGTAAGAATATTTTTTTTCATTTAGGCCTTCCCTTTTTGGTAATTGAGTGGTATATTTAAAAAAAGCAATTTTTTAACCAAATCCGTTACGATATGTATAACTAGGGCATTTAAGTTTAAGAAGTTTCACTTCAGATATGCGCACATAGTGCACAAGCTTTTTTATATCTAGGCATTATTTTGGGGCATGCATTTTAATTATATTGGGATGTCGCTAATTGAGACCATAAAAATTAACTATTTCCTAAATTTAAAGCATCAAGTATTTCCTCAGAATATGTCATAACACATGCAGGCCAGAAATTATGTTGTTTAAAATACGATATTGTAGTTACAAGTTACAAAAGGAGGCAGGTATCTAATTAATGTAATTTTCACTTTTATCATTAATTTGAAAATATTTTTAGATATTTACTTAATTAAACATTAATCATTGCGGAAATTAGAGCAGATCGTATCACTGAGCATTAGATAGGAAATCCTATGTATATTTTGAGGGATTATTTCACAAAAAAAATTCCAGATTTATTGAAGACCACTAAAAACTACACACACGCAAATGTTGTTTGTTTTTTGATTGAGCCATTTATTAGTTATTCGCTAAAATATCTTTGTCATATTGCAAATTTATGGATCCTGCCTCTGGAAACCTTTATTGAAACATCACACAATTTTGACAATGACATTACAAATGAATATTTGAATAATAACGCTTAGCTTCAGCGTCGCAATTTTTTTTTACATTTTTTCACGATTATTTAATTAATAAAAGCTCTCCCGGTTCCTAGGCTTTTGTTGGCCGATTCGCATCATTTCACGTTGCGTCGAGTCTCGTCGCACCGGCATAAATAGTTAAACTAGCGTTATTTTGACAATATGATGCTAAAATTCTGTTCAACTTTTTAAAGCCCCGCGAAGACATGCAGCGCAATATTATCATGTATTTTTTTCACTCAAATGTTTAACAGTTACACAAAATACAAATTAGCATGTCATTGTAATAATAAATGGACTTCTTTATTATTGATGTGTAAACATTTTACGCGGCGGTATGAGGGTAAATCTCGGCAAATGGGACGGAAATGTTCAAGCGGATGGGGACGGAAATGTGTAAACGGCTGTGACATCATAACCATGCGCAGTGCTTTTACGAGGGCTGCTCAAATATTTGTGCATGTCGATATAGGATATGTTTACACATCAGTGTTTAAAGTACTAGCAGACTCGCTCATTTTTTTTTAATAAAATATCAGATCGAAGATAATAAAATACCTAAATCTGATTGAAAATGGTAATTTGCTAGAAGCAGTAAAAACTATAATAGTGTCACACCAAAATAACTGGCTGCTGCTTTCGCATTGCTGAGATGGTGATGAAAAACATACTCACTACGTTTAAAACAAATGTATATTGTATATAGGTATATATTCATGTTTGTGCATAGTATAATAATCAGAAGAGCGTGATGCGCATGTCTCTTCGCTGGGGAGCGACCAACGGTGATGGGTTCTATTCAACATAAGTCGATAAGTTAATTTTAGATGGCTCTAATATATTTTATAAGAGGGTTTTCGGTTTGCTCTTATTTACCATAGATTGGCGTATTTAAGTTGATTTTAATTAAGTAGCTGACTGACATATTTTAACACGGACAATTCAGGGAAACTTTCCTTTAAAGGTACAGTTTGGAATTGAATAGGAGATTAGTTAGGGAAAGTAAGGTTAGGACATCCCTTAAAGGTACATTTTGGCACTGGATGAACGGAGAAGATTTGAACTTGTTGCCAGGAAAGCGTTTGCCCTTAAGGTATTGGACTAAGTTGTCGTTTACTCAGTTTGCGAGCTCTTTGATATTAAAATTTGCTGAATATTTACTGATTGCTTTAAAAGCATGTAGATAATAAGCATAAAAATTATCATTCAAAATCAGGCACCAAGTTTAAACTTTATACTGAGTGTTCTTTTTGTTAATTGAAACATCAGTTTCCGTATGCCCCCTCTCGATTAGCATTGGTCCCCAATGCTCAAAAACATCTTTTATGGATAAAACGTTAAAAAATCTTTAATTAGTGTAAACAAAAAGAGGGCCTTCCCAATGATAAGAAATTCGTTTCCTTTGCTTAAAGATATATTTCATAGTTAAAAAGTTCAAAAAACAATTTTTAACGACTGTAATAAAGGGAACCTCCTTATTATTAAAGATAAATATTAAATACATATTAGATTTTAGAAAAAAAACATTTGTCATTTAATCGTACAGTATGTAGCGAATGATTATATGTTTTCTCACAGATATGTTAATAATATGCAGAATATTATTTGCTGATCTACTTTAATCATTTTAAAGTTATGTATCGACGCTTTCAATCTTTGGTGCGGTCGTCATTTTCGTTGGCCATCAGGATGTTGCTATGCATGAAGTACGAACTTCGTAGGTATTGGTCATATTTTTTATTTATTACTGATGGTCGACCCGTTTCTGTTAAAAATAATAAGATTTATTAGTAAGTATGATGATCTGTTTATGTATTTGGCCTGGTCCCAATAATCATAGCCAATAATCATAAAAGTTGTTAACTTTCTTTATAATTATTATAATTATATCCATAACACCGATTGCCTGACCTCAATAAGAAGAAACAGTGCCCAGATTATTTGGAACAATAATAATAACATCTGATGTTTAAAAATACGTCGAATTATTTGCACATTTTTGATGTTGATCTTTAATTATAGTAACCTTAATGATTGCTTAATTTATATTTATCAAATAATTAGTAGTTTTAATTATTATATTCCTACCCAGAGTATGTGAACATGGCGCGACATATTCTACTTCATTTAAATAATTCGCACATGTGCTGTCGTATGTCGATTGAATTTGTAAAGAGTTTTTAGTTTGATTTGGATGAAATTTGACTTTTTCATTTATTTTACATGTTAATTGATATAAATGCAGCATAGAAGATGAATCGCAGGGCATGCGTTATTTATATTTTTCCTCTTGAAGTTTCAAAAATAATGATTTTAGGAAATTTTAACAATGTTATGCGTTTTTTGTTTTTTGTTTTTGTTAAAATCAAGAATATTATTAGAGTTATAGAGATGAAAAATAAATGTTAAACAAATATTCGTCAAAATGTTGTTTCGGTTCCCAATGAAAATTTGCATCTTATTAGATATACATCTAATTACTACAGACCAAAAAGAAATCACCAAATCGTAATATTGCTTCAATGTTTTTTTATTGATCAAAAATCTGGCCGGCAATTAATATTAAAAGTTCTTGCCATCGCAAAGTATCTAATATTAAAAAGTCAACAAAAGCTTTTCAATTTAACAAGTTGAATATATTTTTACTATGCTAATACTAAGAAAGAAGAGCATATGTGTATGTTTTTAAAAACAAGTATTTTCTAGGATTTTTTATTTAAAAATCGAAAGTATACGAATACTCTTTTGTCACTTTGCTGATAAAAATTTGAACAGAATTCTTCAGGGTTTCTAAGATCTCTTATTTACGTTACTTGTAATAATTTACCCTTAAGGTTTTTTCAGTCTTGATATTTCTGTCTTTCGTATTGCTAGTTTGTTTCTAAAAATGCTCATGCTTTTGTTTCCTTTTGTTTATTAGCCTCAGTAGTTTTATTTGAGCTCTTTCTAGTCTTTGCTTTTATGAATGCCCCTAATACATAACATTTACTGATTTTCTTCTTTATTATTTAACATTAATTTCTATATTAATTTTTTCTGCTTACTAAATTTTCTATTGAATCATAAATATTTCATTCAAGATTCCAACCTTCATACATTTTTGTTCTGTTCAAGTTTGCCTTCCTACCCTAAAAATCAACTATTGCTTTACAATTGTTTGCGTTTGCTTCACTGAATCTGAAAATATAAACTCGATTTAGGAACCACTCATTCATCTCAGAAATTAATTTAGACATTCTACAAAGCTTGAGTAATAATGAAACCGCATTAAACTAATTTAAGTTAATTAACTGACTGACACAGTGCGGCAAAAGGATGAAATTTCCAACTATTAATATATTTTCGTAGATAAAATATATGTCTGTATCCGTGGATTCTATTATTTTTTTATATATTTAGGCATTATTTTGTAGCATGCAAGGTATGTCAAAGACCATAAAAGCAGAACTGTTCCTGTGTTAATTATATTGAAATGTTGCTAAATGAGATCACAAAAAACAACTATTTCCTAAAGTTAAAGCATCAAGTATTTCCTATGAATATGTCATGAAACGTACAGCCTAGAAATTATGTTGTTGCAAATAATATTAAGATATTGTAGTTTCCAGTAACAGAATTCGTAGGTATACAATTAATGTGATTTTCACCTTTATCATTAATTTCAAAATATTTTTGGATATTTGCTTAGTGGAACATTATAGAGCAAACCGTACCACCGAGCATTAGATAGAAAATCCTATATATATTTTGAGGGATCATTTTAGAAATAAAAATTCACAGTCCTTCACAAAGATGCAACCGGGGGAGACATTGAAAATGCCGAAGCAGAATGCAACGCTTACTAAATTTGACATCTGAGAAAACTCATAATTGTGTGGAAATATAATAGTTGATAGAAGTTTGGGTGAGAGCAGGTTAGATTACGTAAGTTTACTTTACTAAAATATACCAAATAAATGCATACTACTTTAAGTTTCGAATTTGTGATTGAAAAAGCAAAAGACCATTTGCATTCGATTCGCCTGACATTCCTCGATCTAACGATATGAGACACGACTAGTCTGTCGTGAGAAACTAAAAGTCACCCTCACCCGCCCTGAACACAATCTAATGTAAAAAATTACTTTTAGCAGATTACGTAAGTTTACTTTACCAAAATATACCACATAAATGGATATTACTTCAGGTTTCGATCCTTTTTACAATTTATAACATTAGTGGTGGTTGTAAAAACTGCATTCGATTCGTCTCTCAATCCCCGATCTAACGCGATTAGTTTCACTTCTGAGTCGGTTCCAATACGTTATAATCAATTTTAATAGATTTGGTTAGTTTTGGTAAGTCGTCTAATCAATTTTCGGTTAGTTTCACTTAGTTTCAACTTTTTTTACTTATTTGAGCCGATTCCGTTACGTTATAATCAATTTTAATAGATCTGGTTAGTCGTTTAATCAACTTTCGGTTAGTTCCACTTAGTCTCAAATTATTTTACAGCTGGTTCCGATACGTTATAATCAATTTTAATAGATTTGGTTAGTTTTGTTTAGTCGTCTAATCAACTTTCGGTTAGTTTCACTTAGTCTCAACTTATTTTAGTCATTTGAACTGGGTCCGATAAGTTCTAATCAATTTTAATAGATTTGGTTAGTTTTGGTTAGTCGTCCAATCAACTTTCGGCTATTTTCACTTACTCTCAATTTATTTTACTTATTTGAGTGGGTTCCGATATGTTATAATCAGTTATGCATAAACCGTGTCGTGACGTTCACTAAAATTTTCCGTGTCGTGATGCGACCTTGAAAACTCACTGTCAAGAAACCAAAATATTCATCTGAATCTACTCCGATACGTTATAGTCAAATATAGTGTTTCTGGTTGGTTTTCGTTAGTCGCCAAAATTCGGTTCGTTTTGGTTAGTTTTAACTTATTTTAATTTGTGTAACCTATTTCGATTCATTTTAGCCCGTTTTGGTGCTTTTGGTTACTTTTGGTTAGTTTTGGTTAGTCATTCAATCATCTTTCCGATATGTTATAACCAATTTTAATGTTTTTGGTTAATTTTGGTTAGTCGCCAAAATTTGGTTAATTTGGGTTATTTTTAACGTACTATAATATTTTTAATCTCTTTCGATACGTTTTAGCCATATTTGGGGCTTTTGGTTAGTTTAGGCTAGATTGGGTTAGGTTGGGTTAGATAGTCGTCGTGGGTAGTCGTTCAATCAATATTCAGTTAATTTCAGTTAGTTTTAATTTTACTCATTTCAATCGGCAACGATACGTTATAATCGAATTTAATGTTTTTGGGCAGTGTTGGTTAGTCGCCAAAATTCGGTTCGTTTTCGTTAGTTTTAACTTGATAAGCTAACCACCAGACAATTTTGACAATGACATTACAAATGAATATTTGAAAAATAACGCGTAGCTTCGCCCTCGCAATAATTTTTTTTACGATTATTAAATTAATGAAAGCTCTCCCGGTTCCTAGCCTTTCGTTCGCCGATTCGCATCATTTTACGTCGCGTCGCAACAGCATAAATATTTAAACGAATGATGCTAAAATTCTGTTATATTTTTTAAAGCCCTGCGAAGTCATGCAACGCAATATTATAGTGTATTTGATTCACTCACATGTTTAACAATCACAGAAAATAAAAATTATCATGTCATTGTAATAATAAATGCAGTTCTTTATTATTATAATAAAATATCAAATCAAAGAAAATAAAATACCTAAATCTAATTAAAAATGGTAATTTGCTAAAAACAGTGAAAACTATTAGTTCTAACCCCAACTATAAAAAATTTCAGATTTCGAGTTTTTTTACACTTTAAGAATTCGTTTCGCATAAAATTCACATCCTGTAAGTAGTTTTCCATATTTTGAAAAAAGAAAAACCAATGAAGTTTGTGAATGTTGGTTCATATTTTTGCCAAATATGTTAATAAAGTAAGGCATACGGAGTAAAATTTAGCACATGTGTTAACATAAATGATCAATAAGTTGCATGTGTTATTATGTAGTAATATTACTATTCCTGGTGGCGCGACATATTTTACTTGTTCTAAATAATTAGCACCTGGGCTGTCGTATATCGATTGAATTTGTAACTGGTTTTTAGTTTGATTTAGATGAAAATTTACTTTGGCATCTATTTCGCATGGTAATTGATACAAATGCAGCATAGAACAGAAATCGCATGACCAGTCTTATTTATAACTTTTTTCCATGGAAGTTTCAAAAACAGTGATATTTGTAGGAAATTATGTTTTTTTTTACACAAATACTATACTAATATCAGAAATATTAGTATAGTTATAGAGATCGAAAATAAATGCTAATCCAGTTATCGTCAAAATATTGTGTTGGATACCAACGGAAATTTGCAAGTTATTATTTATATTATTAATTTTTCCACACCAAAGAGAAATCACAAAATCATAATATTTCTTCAATGTTTTGATTGATCAAAAAACTGACCGGCAATGAATATTTTAAAGCTCTATAGCCATCGCAAAATATCTAATCAAGCTTTAATATTAAAAAGATTTCAATTTAACACGTTGAATATAATTTTACTATACTTATATTAAGAAAGAAGAGCATAATGTGTAAGTAAGGTAATATACGCTCTTGGTTTACTTCAAACACATACGCGATTGCTTTTAAAAACAAATATTTGCCTACGACCCTTTATTTAAAACTCGTGAGAGCATACGGACAATTTTCACTTTGCAGATTTAAGCTTTACAATATTTTAATTACTGTTTCTAAGATCTCTTATTTAGTTGAAATAATTTATCCTTGTATGTTTCTCAGTCTAGATATTTCTTTCCTTCCTATTGCTAGTT